>OZ026613.1:91596556-91829056 GCA_964020975.1 Hermodice carunculata | reverse complement strand
CCACAAGATGTATCAGAATCTATGAACCCAACGAAAAAACTTGTGGTAGAAACACATCAAAATTTGAAAAATGGATCTGAAACGATTTTTAGAATCTCAAACATATGTGGTTTGTTTATCTGTGTAATTGATTCTGGACAGGTCGCAGATATTAAGTTGTTTTTTTTTTATCTAAAAAGGGACATAGTCATCAATTACCCTGTGTTTTTATGTTGTTTAAAAATGCAATCTTTAATTTTGCAACCTTCCAACTCTTCTATGAATAAATGATAAGCTTTGCTGAGGTTTTAAGGTGACAGAAGTTCATGTTTGACCGAAATCCAACAATCAATACCAGACAAATATCATTTATCATATCTTGATTCGTACAATAAGTGCATATATTACAAAATACGAAGTGTTGAAGAGAATCTCCCACTCCTCCACTAAGCACACACACACACACACACACACACACACACACACACACACACACACACACTGCCCATTATATTATCACAGAGTCACGTTGTAGTAAAAAGTCAGGGTCTAAAAAGTACTGCAGATACACCAAGTTGGGAATTTGTCGTTGTTCTCTGTCGCCATTTATCATTATTCTAGGTCATCAGGGTCCGTTTACCACCACAAGTCAAGTTTGTGCAGTTTCCTATTATTTGTTCTATTTGTATAAGGATATGAACCACATCCTTTGACATATGGTCGATAAAACATTTTTCAACCAAAATTACAAGGGCAGCAAAGTTTTCCATTTGGAATTTTACATCAGTTTAAATGGTTTCTTTCCGTTCACCGCCTCAAGGAAATATTGCTTCTGTCAAAACAATTCTTGGCCTGTCTGATGCCCAAGATCAAAAATTTCCCCTGTTTGGGAATGCGCTACAGCATTGTTAACATGTGCAGGAACTAAGAGTTGTGCCGGAAAATACAGATGTACATGTATAATCGGGGCATAATGGGTGGCACCTTCTTTCCAACAACCCAATTCTCATGACAAATTAATAATATATATATATATCTATATTTCATACACTGCCATCCATCGTATACCATAAGGTCAAATCGGCCCTTTTAACCAGATACGAAGTTTATCGTATGCCGAAACCGTCTAATCGCAAAAACAAATACATACCCAACCATTCCAGACATGAAAGTCGCCGAGGCCCCAGGGAATTTGTCGGGACAAAGTCTACATGGCATTTTTTCTAAATGTTCATTGTACAATTATGTCACTAAATATACGTTTCAGTTCAACTAAATTCCACCCTGTTAATCGATTCAAACAGTGTGAATGTATTTAATTTGAATGGATTGAGTTTGCCTGTTAATCAAATGAAAGTACGTGCAATTTCCACTTCACTTGATGCAATGTTTATCAAATTGGATTCTGCTTCAGCTCTGAAAAAAATAGTTCATTTGCTCTGTCTTGATTATGGGTGCAGATGTGGTCAAGCAGCACATCGAATTTTGTCGTTTGCTGCGTATAATACTTTACTTCCCGAAGAGCCATTCAAATAAACCTGTTTTGATTCCAGTATTTGCTCTTTGGAGACATCGAAATTCGGGCAAATAATGGAAAGTACGGAGCTTGGTTTGCCACAAGAGTAAGCCTGAAGGGAATGTAAGCTCAAAGACACATGGATTGGCACATTGCAGCGTATTAAAGGTCATTCAAATGACCACAACACACAAATGATCACTTCACTGACATGGTACCGTTAGAAATTCACTGTTTGGTGGTTGTTCCACACTATGAACGTCACATGGAGAGATAAAGGCTGGCTGTAATGTCAATGATCAGTGGATCCAGTGGAAACACTGGTCAACTGCAGCGGGATCCAGCCTGCAACACTGAATCATAACCAGTAAGGAACAGATCGGAAATTACTGTGAAACAGCAATATGGCCGTATAAAACATTGCCTCAATAACTGAACTTCTGAAGAATTTGGATGTCAAAAGGTTGTGCATGTTAAAGTGGTCCACCAAGACTGAGCTGCACAACGTGTGACTCGCGCCTCAGTTTATTGGCACCCCATAAATTATGCTCAACTCGTAAACTTGATACCGTAAAACAAGGGACAAGAAAAATTGAAACTACGAGTGCAAAGATCTGTAAAATATGAAATATTTTGTCCCAAGAAGTCTGTTCTGAAATATACTGAATAGGCATTTGAGCATTATTGTAAAGATCTAGAAAATGCACTTGTAGTAGCGTTTTCTGTGGGAAGCATCATAGGCTATTCGTATCAGGAACCCGGCCTTTTAAGAATAACCTCGCTGCTTTAGACCACGAAAGGAATACTATACTACTTCTCATCAGAGTGCTGGTCATAAAACAAAAGAAAGCCACACTGTGTTTACTACAAGGTACAAGGAGCAACAACTTTTCAAAATGTGGATGATGAGCCCTTAGGATGGGCAGGAAAAGTAGAAAAAAGGCCAGGTCGCACTGACACACATGTTGTTTTCTTTTTCTGATGAGAAACATTTATTATGTTGTCTTTTTGTTTTCGGGAATGGGGGCGGAGGTAACCACCCTCATAGCTATAGCTTTTGTGGCGTCTGACGGAGAACCAACTGTCTTCTCCTGTCGCCATGGTACGCCTCTGTGTGTCAACATGTTCTGTTCTTGGGCTTACCCAGCATATTGCAAGAATTCCCATGGGCAGTACCAATAAAATTCCTGTTTATACATTATTTTATGCATCACAATTTGACAACTTCTGTGGCAAAAACTTCGGCTATTTGCGAGATTTGACGTGACAAATAAAAACAAAACCCAAGCGATGTAGTAATTACCACTTATATAAATACTGATAGATGCAGACAAAAAGTGAAAAACTTGCGTGACGGATCCGCCCCCCCCCCCTCCCGTTTTCCAGGGATAACGTTTCATTCTGCGTACTCCTGTTTATATACAATATTTAGTTTTCTTTTCATATTTTGTAATTATGAGTCACATTTCTCTTCCCAATTTGTAGTTTTTTATCTCTATTTTGTATATTTTCTCTTGTGTCCACGTTTATGCTAATTTCGATGGTTTTAATTGTACGTTTATTTCCCTATCCTTGCCACTTCAATAAAATATCTACAGGCCGTTCAAAAAGCTTATCTAGACTTGTTGCCGTGTTTTGTAGGCAGTGATCTGATCTAGGTTACCACCAATCATTGTTTGCCATATTGATGGTTCAAGTTTATTGCGAGAACTGTCTGATCTGAAATCGGATCTTGACACTGTAACTTAGATTTTCAAACTGTTCAGAGATCAGAATGTTTCACATACAAGACGCATTGAGTCAATCGAAGACAAAATCGTTCAAAGCAGAATCGGCAGAGATGGAATGCAAGAACTGGTCGCTGCTAACCGGCACTCTGGAGCTTAACAACGGGCGCGTGATATCTTCTCATTGGATAAGCACAATCTGACCTCGAATGAAAAGTCTCCAGTGGCTGTAAGCTAACCCTAAATCCAGTTCAAGCCCTGGTGATCGTCGAGAGCCTCCAACGGTGAGACCCGACTCAGGACATATGCCCAAGTTCCTGATGCCACAAATTTTAGATCTGATGTAAATGACGACAGTGACGGCTGGACAACGGTGACCAGTCGCCAACAACATCGCGGGAATGGACGTGTATCAGACCCTCATATGTGAAAATTCCTCTATGTGCAAAAACGCCCTTATACGTAAAAAACTTAGTTGTATATGTGAAAACCAACACTTTATGTAATAACTTTTGTAATATATGTAAAAATATTGCCTACCACAAGTGTAAAAATGTATTGGCTACAATGCAAAAAAGCGACAACTAAAAATGTAAAAATTTAAAGAAGCTATATGTTAAATCAGATACAACTAGAAAAGAAGATTAACTTAACAGTAAGTCTGTGTGCTACAAAAATCAAGTTTGAAATATATATATATATATATATATATATATATATATATATATATATATATATATCGTACTCGGAGGCATTAAAACGATAAAAAGCACGTAGAAAAAAACTGGACACTGAATCATGTTTCTCTCTACATTAGTTTTGAAGATATTAAATATTTGCATTTTTGAAGGCCGCTAATTTGCATAATTTTGAAGATCTTGACGACACAATTCAATATGCACAGTTGCACTGCTAGGTCAATCATCATGGCGAATTTGACATGTCTAAGTGTTACGGTGTCTGAGAAAAGTTCCGGGACAAGGTCAGTGCGAAATGAATAAATGAACAAACAAATAAATAACTGAATGAATAAAGAATTCCCTGAGCACAAAATGTCTGTGCAAATGCTAAATGTGGAAAATGTTTAATAATAACTTCCATAGCATCACAATGGTTTTCAATTACAGAACACAGACAACTTTTGTTACAGGAGTCTTACATGTCCCAGGAAATAAACGTGATCTCATGGGTACATGGCATTGCCTAGTTTGCATGTCAATAACCTGAATGTACAGTTGGTACAAAGTGGTGTTGACACTGGTGGTACATTATTTTTTTTTTTTAAGAATTTGAGTCACGCGGAAGACATGGTCTTTCTTAGCCCTTCTATTAGAGCCTTTGTGAACACTTCGCAGCAGAGCATGATATAACACATGATGCGAAGAAGACTAAATGCATGTCGTTTCGCCAATAAAAGAAGTCTGAGTCTGAATCTGAGTCATTTGACGCTATGGATATTAGTCATAGTGTAAAGTTAGATCGTGTAGAATTGGACTTTGTGCAATGTTTAAATTTAAGCTTGATTTTTTTACTGCAGCGATGGAGTAAAAATCACACTTTTAAGTCGTATTATACATCTGTTTATACCTCTCAGTTATGGACATAGTACACTGCAGCGACTATGAATAAATTTATTGTCTGTTTCAACAATGCTTTTTGTTGGCTGATGAAATTCTCTAAATTTGCTCTCCCAGCACCATTTAACAGAAGAATTTGTAAAAAAAAAAAAAAAAAAAAAAGACTCGGAAATAAGCTGTGCACGTTTATTTATGCTACACATTTTATAGGACTTGGAACAAGATTGTACGTACATGAGGGTATTTTTTATGTTTTCACTTTTTTCTGTTGCTCCTGTGATACTTTGGACCTTTCATCTGATAATATTTAATATTGTTGTAGTCCTTGTTAGGATTTCCCTTGGTTTATACAGGTGGTCTAGCTGCAACTGTTTATTTTACAATCACTGGGACTGAATATAATGCTCCACCTTGTTTCCACTTAAGTTAAACATTGATGGTTTAACTAGGATAAGCTGTCCAGCTAGAAAGGGTACATATTGGTCAGGGGTAAGTCAAATTGTTCTTATCTGAACATGTACTATACAAATTTGGTATTTATGGTTTGTTTGAGAGGTATTCTTTCATAATGAAGCTCTGCATTTATAAGCAAAATTTCACGTATTTAGCTAATTCATCAATTGCCACGTTCATATTTATTCATTATTATGTGGGTCGTCTTTGCTGAATATTTAGCTTAGACAAGGAGCCGCTACTCAGAGAAACTTGTGCGGGTAAAAGGCTCCGAAACATGTTGAGTGGTCACCCGCTGAAGACCCTTTATGTATTATTTGGGCTAATACAGCCTATGTCAAAATTTTACAGAGGAACGTGTGCAGTATGGACAATAGTACATCTATGTATATAGGTTAGACAGGGACAGGTTAGCTTTTGGACAGTAAAGAGTTCGGACAGCGGAATAGGATAATGACTACTAGGAAGTGGTTCTGGACAAAAATTTGAATTTTGTTGTCAAATTGCTTTTCATCCTCCAGGTAGCACACTGTCTTGTGATGTAATACATTTCCAACACGAAGGAAAGGGCTGTGGCATACCAGGCTGTCCCCCACTTACCTAACCTGTCTCTGCGTTTTCAATTTACTTCGTAAAGAATGGGGAGCTCTTATGAATGTCATGCCGCCACCCACGCTGGCAATATAAGATTTATTACACGCGTCTAATAGAACCATAACGAGAAGCTCAGGAATATATGAGCGTGATTTAGTCACTCTCATGGTTTTTTTTCTTTTATAAGATGGAAATAACCAGCATAGCATCACTGAGCCACGTTTCCTGTCATCTAATTTGCCATTATGAGTCAAAAAAAGGGCTACACCACAGTTTCTGATTAAAGTCTATACTCATCTGGGATAATGCCTTTTTTAGCATATGATATCGAGAGTAACTTATTGGCTCAACTGGATGACATTTCGGTTCCTGTCGCTGTTGGATCGTTTGAGCGGGAAACAGGTGTTTTTGCTTGAAATGACTTTCTTGTCATCCAGAATGAAAAGTGTTGTGAGTTAACCCCAGATACCACAATTAGATTAAATCCCTTACGTAATTGATAATTGGAGTAAATTCCTTAGGTAATTTAATGTGAAGGCAACATATTGATAATGTGCAAAAGATAGAAGTCAAGAGTTCCTTATATATATATATATATATATATATATATATATATATATATATATATATATATATATCCGAGAAAATTATCAAGGCATCGTTAAAGCCGGTGTGGCCAGTGTCCCGGTCCTTGATCCATTCAGCAGATTGTAACCCCAAAATGGTAACAGCTTCGATGCCACGCTGGCATACAAACAGTAAAAAATCTCGTTGATTTAGGAATTTATGTAATCGTTTTAGCATAACGCCGGAGCATAGCATTTGCAATAACGACGTACAATCTGTTAATATTGTGTATGTATTGTGATTGTCTTGTATATTCTACTACTTTTATCATTGTGAGGTGTTGTACAAAAAATAGCCTACATCAGCTAATTATGCCTGTGTGCCAACACAGACGTATTGTTTTTCTAAGAATCCTTTCTTTCTTTCCTTCTTGCTTTCTTTCTCTCTTTCTTTCTTTCTTTCTTTCATTCTTTCTTTTTTTCTACCTTCTTTACAGGAAAATTTGTCCGACATTTCATTTGAAAAGTATTATGCGTAGAAACTCCAAACTTGGCACAATTATACTTCTATAAATGAGGTCTCGCCTTTTTTATAATGAGAGGTCATGCTTTTCAAAATTGTTCAAATGAGGGCTTATTATGTTTTAAATCTTCAACATCTCATACACTATAGTAGATGTGGATCTGAGTGTATAGGAGTTCGAACATAGCAAGGTAAAAGTCATCTTAAGGTCAAAGGTCAATTTTAGTCCAAAATGTCATTTTTAGGTCAAGGTTCACCTAAGGTAGAGGTCATCTCAAGGTCAAAGGTCATTTCAAGTTCAAAGGCCACTTTCGATGGTGGCTTTCTTCTAGCCATAAATCGGTCAATTTTTATCCAATTTTGATCATGTTGGGCTCAAACTGTAGCTATTGTAAAACTGCACATTTTTGAACTACATATGACCTCTAAAGGGCTAAAAGTTCAAGGTCATTTGGACCTTTGAAAGTTTCATCCAGTCATACCTTGGCCAATTTTAATCCAATTCCAATCATGTCGGACTCAAAATGTAGGTATTGCAACACTCCACATTTTCATAAGAACATGTAACCTCAAAAGGGCAAAGGTCATATATATATATATATATATATATATATATATATATATATATATATGTGTGTGTGTGTGTGTGTGTGTGTGTGTGTGTGTTTACATTGAACAAGTCAGCTTACGATTATAAACACTGTTTATAGAATGAGCAATATCAAGGATTATTTAAGGAATTGTTTAGATTAAGGGATATTTGCTGAAGCAAAGTCACCTATCAATTTTCATACTATCACAATGATAGGTAATGTGGAGCTTGCTTATAATTGTAATGTCTGTTAATCACTTCTCTCAAGATGCTGGGTCTACGTATATGGCAAGCCAACAGGGCAATAACGTCTAGGTTTTACGCGTAGCCGAGCCTCCACTACACGTAGTCGAGGCTTGGCAACGCGTAGTCGAGTAAACCAATCAGATTGCAGTCTCTACTGCGCGTAGTCGAGGCTCGGTAACGCGTAGTCGAGCCAACAAATAAGATTACAGGTTCCATTACGCGTAGTAGAGTCTCGGCAACGCGTAGTCGAGCCAACCAATAAGATCACAGTCTCCACTACGCGTAGTCGAGGCTCGGCAACGCGTAGTCGAGCTAACCAATAAGATTACAGTCTCCACTACGCGTTGCCGAGAAAATGTTCTTCTAGAACGCGTCGCCGAGCCTCGGCGACGCGTAGTGCAGAAACTATGCCTTTCATAGCGTGTAGCCAAACTATCCAATCACTGATGCTCTTGTAAACTGTATTAGACCTGTTGGCTGTTTTAATATCAGTAATGATTGTAAGGACGTAATTGATTGGTTTGCTTTTTTCAGCCAAAAGGTGCCATAAGTTGCTCCACTACGCATAGCCGAAGCTCGACTACGCGTAGTGGAAAATATATACTCGGCAACGCGTAGTGGAGACTGAAATCTGATTGGTTGGCTCGACTACGCGTAGTGGAGGTTCGGCAACGCGTAAGACCAATGCGTTATGGCCCTGTTGGCTTGCCATTTACGCATGATAAAAAACCTTGCAATGAACATATGATATAAATATTCACACCTCCTTGTTAGGCATTTTATTACATTGCGAAGGCGAATCTGGACACCAGGTATTTTATGCAGTCATTTTATTTTGCTTATGAGGAGTAGTGATTCTCAATTTCACTGTGTATACATCAAGACTCATGGGACTTAGTTCAGGGCATTTAATATTTACAACTTTTGAAGGCACACAGATTTGTTTTGAGGCAACTCTTCTTTTCAAGTTCTTCCTCTTCCCTTTTTAGTAGTCATGACTAATTTAGTTATTGGCATTATTAGTAGAATAATATTATACATTTTGCCTTATATTTAGTATTTTACTCACTTTTCCTAACATGTACTAGTCTCGTGCGGCTTAAAGTTGCATTCCGCGATATTTCATACACGTACCTACCCACGCAATTCGTCACTAATCATGCGTCGAAGGACCGTTGTGCCTTCGTTTTGGTCAATAAACATGATATTATGGCGGTAAGAGAGAGTTTTAACATTCGACCATGCAAGTGCTGTTTGTAACGGCATTCGGCCATGTACAACGGTTCTGGGGCAATTCCTCGCTGATGAGAGATATATTTAGAACTAGCTGGCTCTCGCCGGTCACGTGGCGTACGCTATATTGCGAGAGCAAAATACAACTGCATGCAGTTTCCACGTGCTTGCGTAGCTGTCTGCGGAGACAGAGTGAAACACTGAAATACCACGATTTTGTGGTCCTCAACGAGTATAGAATTTTTCATGTCATTAACTGTGCTTGATCATGTTTTAATCATGCATGTTCGTAGCTCAAGACCAAATGATAAATGGACGAGTTTGTACGCTCATCGGTGCCTGTGTTGTTTGTTCAACTTCACGGCTACGGCCTTCGCATCGTTTGAAGACGACAGCATGCAGTATTACATAATGGTCCTGTGTCAATGACAGTGTTTGTACCTATCTTAAATGGACAAGTCTATTGACGAAAAACAGCAAATAAAGCTTTTATATATGGTGTTCATTTTGACGCTAAACCTGTACATGTTCTTTTCAAGTCACGATCGTTTGTCATGGACTGGGTTTGTGTTCAATTGGTATATATTTTGATAAGGCATATTTGTTTGCGTTAGATTACATTAGTGTAGAAAACGAGCATATGAGAACACATATGGTCGCAAACAATAACACATGATTGTCATCTTCATAGTTCACCGTAAATACAGATGCAACTTGGAACATATTGACCTCAAATCTCGGGAAACTATATTTTTATGCAGTGAAACAAAAAGCGTTTCCAATTTCAAGCTTTGTAATTTGCTACCGGCAGTTTTAGGTTGCGGGTACCTCAGTACCATTGGTTATTAATGTTACAGCAAAGAGGGTAGAGAGAGAGAGAGAGGTAGAGAGAGAGGTAGAGAGGTAGAGAGAGAGAGAGAGAGAGAGAGAGAGAGAGAGAGAGAGAGAGAGAGAGAGAGAGAGAGAGAGAGAGAGCCCTCCTTGGTTACAGTCAGTGAGCAAAACACTCTCTTCATGCCTATCTGGAGAGAGAGAGAGAGAGAGAGAGAGAGAGAGAGAGAGAGAGAGAGAGAGAGAGAGAGAGAGAGAGAGAGAGAGAGAGAGAGAGAGAGAGAGAGAGAGAGAGAGTTTTAACCAGGATTTGTCGTGTTTCCTGCCAAAACTTGTGTTTTAGGATGTTTGTTTTATTGATGGTGGACTACATTCGCGTTACAAATCAATATCTGTATTTCATTTTTTTTTCTTTCAATCTCTTCTTAGATCTTGTCAATATTATCGTCTGAATATTTTTCCTCGCGGTGTTCCTGCCAACCCTACACTATAGTAGATTATTCCAATGTATATAAAATGTGGCAATCATATATTTCAAGTTTGCATCATGGTATGATATATTTTAAATCACACACGTAACATACGTTCGATATATTCTTCATATATATATATATATATATATATATATATATATATATATATATATTGCGTATATTCCTGCCCACCCCTACACTACAGTTTATAAATGAGCCGATTACATATTTCTGAAACATATAATATTATGCCAAAAAATACTATACTGTTCAAATACAAACACTAACATTTCGTATGTGTTATAAGTCGCTCCACACGGCCCACATAAGAACAGAAATAAACTAGCTGGTGTCCCATCTGGGAATTTGTTGTCGGAAAACTTTTAGAATTTTTATTAACGTTCTGTACACGTTTGACAAATGAATCATAAATCAACACAAGAGGTTTTTAAGGCCCAGAATTAGTTCAAATAATTCTCCGGATTTTTTTTTTTTTTTTTCAATTGACAAGAAGACGTAATAGAGACCGATTATCAGGTAAATCGGGCCATATTGTCGCCCGAGTTGAAACTCTCAATCTGTATTTCTGCCATGTGTATAGAAGAAATTCTTGGAACGAGTTCAACTGACAAGCATGAACAGATCATGTGACGATAAACCCAGACATGTATGAGATACCTGTGTTGCAATTGTATCATTTTTTTTTCATTGCAAATTACCGAAATAAAAAGGCGAGACAATTTACTTCAAATACAAACAAAAAACAAACAAACAAACAAACCCGAAAGTGTATTCCCATGATCTAAGTGAAAGACCCATAATAACCTCCGCACCTTGCTGTGTTGGCAAACATTGGTCTCTCACGTCGACTTGGACCAAGACATTATTTTGTTTTCTGCATAGCGAATCATTCAAGGAAAAAAAGGAAAATTACTGTGGCTAAAAAAAAAAAAAAAAAAAAAGAAAATTATTTCGGCTACAAAAACTACCCTCCCCCCCTCCCCCCCCCCCCCCAGTATGCTCCCAGTGATTGACCCTGGAATACCTGCGTACGTGCTTCTGCAGGCAAACGTAGGTCTTTGATTCAGACCAAGACCTCATTATACATATTGTTTGTTTAGCGTTATTTTTTTTTCATTTTTTACTCCGAAGTATTTCTCCTTTTGTTGTTTCTCATTGGCGATTTTCGATGTTGAAGTATGTCGCTTTGCGTATGGGTATTTTAGTTAAAGGATTGCGTTAATATCCAAACAAAACAAAACCAAAAAACAGAGAACCCCCCCCCCCCCAAAAAAAAAAAAACAAACAAAAAACCCAGCAGATCTAGAGAGGACCAGATGAAATTCTGAATTACTTGACTTAAATTATTTGTTTGAAAAAAAAAAAGTTTCTACCTTAAGTTTATTTTAATCAACTTTTGTTCTGAATGTGATTTATAAGAAGGAACAGGACAATAGATACTTCTGTGCTGGAAGCATTTACAAAAAATGGGATGTCATTTAGTTGGACTTTGTGTGTGTTTTTTTTTTGAGAATGTATCGTCACGACCGATAATACCATATAGGTATGACTGAAGGAGAGAGTCCTTCTTTGTATAATAAATTTTATATTTCGAAACTCACAGTTCCTCTGTTCAAATTTTCATGTCGCATGTCCGATTATACCGAACGCAGTGTGACACCCGAGGACCCGTCCAGACCGTTGTGCAGTATACGGTTATGTCAATGGGGACAACTTCTTCTAATCCGTTGTAAATGCGTTTGGCTGGTGTGGTACACATCAAAGTGAAATTACAAGTACAATCCTTCATATTTAAAAAAATAAATAAATTCGTTATATTGTCGTCGAGAAATATCTGTTGGTAAAATTCTCTGTCGGACGAGGCTCTGAACAACGTGTTGCAACTTCACACATGTGGCATGCAGACAAATGTCTTTGCCAGACAGACAGACAGACAGACAGACAGACAGACAGACAGACAGACAGACAGACAGACAGAAAGAAAGAAAGAAAGAAAGAAAGAAAGAAAGAAAGAAAGAAAGAAAGAAAGAAAGAAAGAAAGAGCAATTTTACGGAAATACAGAACAGTCAAGTTCATGAGAAAACTTTATAGTGCCCAAAGAAAATTGATGACGAATAGAATAACAAAAATCTTTGACATCGTAGACAATAACAGCTTGATAAGCAACACAAGTCGCGGACACGTCTTCCTCGCAATATGTGCAGGCAAGAGCTGCCGGTGCAGACAAAATTTTATCTCGAAGTTAGCAGGAAACGTAGTTAATATGCCCTTTTGTCTCTCTCTCTCTCTCTCTCTCTCTCTCTGAAGTTGTCGTCGTCTATTACTGATCTTAATTAACGGCACATTTGTCCCTTGAATGTGATAACCTCCCCTCCCCTCCCCACCCCCACCCCCCACCCCCCCAAAAAAAAATCAGCAAGCGGAGCGGTTGTATGATAATGATACTCGGATTCAAACTTGACAGATTACAAACACGACTGATAAAGTATCCATGACGACTTGAATATAACCCCTTCGAAGAAATGGGCGGCTTCTTTGATCTTTTTTTTTCGGCACGTGCGACAAATGGGCACTGTTCTGTACCTCAGACCTGTTCAGAATGAATGCAGCGACGTCATCATTACTTGCATGCCCAAGGCCGACCCTGTCCTTCTTTTACAACCCGCTATTGCTCCATATTTTCAACACCGATGAAAACTGTGTGTGTCTGTCTTATTTTGTCACGTGCGGCGCGGGCATGTTTCTTTTCGCTGTCATTGGCGTAATTTTCTTGGTTCCATGATCGTCCACAACTTCACAAGCAGACGAAATGCCGGCTCAGACCGAAAACATAAGCTGTACGCATGCGCGAGATCTGTATGTAAATGACCCAAATGACGTTATCGAGGAATTCCCTGCCACGCTCGGTTTGAATATTCAAGTTCCATCGGTGGCTCACCGATGGAAGTCGCGATGATTTAACTCCCAAAAAACTCAACAACGCAACAAACAACTTCAGAAGGAAAACATGGGTGTTATAGTGGTTGATTTCCACATTCATTGCACTAAAGTTGGATCATATTGATAATTTGGGTCAACTACGTCGCGGAATGCAACTTTAACTGGTTTCATAGTGGTTGTATCACAAACGTATTTCCAATCTATCATCAAAAATCTTACCTGTGGTGTGCATTGTTATCTCATACTGTCGGAATTTTAAAATCTTAGAGTAAATCAACAACCATCGAGTGAGATATCTCTATTAGTTTTTTTTTTTATTTTTACAATGGTCACACATTGTTATGATCTTGAGTATGTGCATGTATGTATGCACCAAACTTAAATCATCATGTCTACGGTAATTTGTCACATATGTAATAAGAATATAAGCCCAAGGGGTGTACGGCAGTTCAAATGTACTATTTGTTACCAACACTTCCATAGTTAATGTGTAGATAGTTATCCTAATGTAATTGATGCATTGATATGTCCGCGATGTCTTCAGTCCGAAACCAGTTTAACCACATGAATGATGATGATGATTTTCGTAATGCAATTTTCTGAGATTTGGTTTTCTACACCACCAAACTCGACTTTAACCTACATGGTAATGATAACTTTATTCCCTTCTAAATTAATGGGATTCGGATTACTATTCCGATAAATGACACAGATCTCGACTTCAATTTGTTCGCTGATACCTCTTTCTGGAATTTTCGATGTAAAAGCCGATATTTTATAACATATTCTTTCAACAATATGACTGAAAACCTAAAGGGTCCATCGTTGTTATCATTTCTCCATTTAAATATCGGAAACCTACCTGCTAATATGACCGAACTCGGTGTATTTTTCTTGAGAAGTTACACTTCAGATGAATTATAACTGCACTAACAGAAACTTGGTTAAGGATCCAACGGGGAAGTTTCCAATCTTGAAAATTATAATAATGAGAAAAAGTTCCGGTTGAATAGTCACCGCGGTGGAATTCCGTTACTTGTTGTCAAAAATATTCAATGTAACAACCGTAAAGACTTGTCAATTTTTAATGACAAAATGGAGTCTATTTTTCTAGAAATTAATAATGTGTCAAACAGACCAACCACAGTCATTGGTGCGATATACAGACCACCAGGGACTAATGCGGACTTATATAATGAACAACTAGAATCCATCCAAGAATATATAAAGCTTGAAAAGAAAACATGCTATCTACTTGGTGTTTTTTATAAAAATCTTCTACATCGCAATGCGCACGCTGCATCTTCGGATTTCATAAACCTATTGTATAGTTACTTGTCTCTACCTTGTATTAATAGACCCACCAGGATAACCGAGAGGTCTGCAACTTACATTGATAACATCTTTACCAACGATACCTTGTATTAATAAGGAAGAATTAGTGATTGATGGATTACTCGACAACGATATTTCGGAGAGTTGCCCTTCTATGAGATACACGCTAAACAAGCTGAAAATTACTTCTAAAACCTTAAAAAATTAAAATCTGACATTAGCTTACTTAAATTCAGTACGATATCTCAACCAAATGATGTTAATGTCCCCATGTCAGCCTTTGTGCATGGTCTTCAGAGGGCATATAAAGTTAACATCCAAATATGTATTTACATGTAAATAAAAATCAAGTAAACCCGGGCTCCCACGTGCAATAATCAAATCAAATCAATTGATAGAAAAAATAAACTGTATTGTGAAAAAATTTCGCGCCCCGACCGCGAAAAATGAGGAGAAATATAATAATTATAAAAATAGATTGAATCATGTTATGTGTATAGCAGAGAAAAAGTACTTCAGTGACATTACTGAACAAAATAAGCCCCACCTTTCGAAAATTTGGAATCTCATTAAAGATGTCATTGGTCACGGTAAGTAAAAAACAAGTAAAAAAAACCGAAATTACTACATAAATAACCCAAAAGACATTGCAGATAGCTTCAGTTCATACTTTGTAAATGTTAGTTTTTCCTTAGCATACAACATTCCAACTACTTCAAAAATTTGTCAACCAGCTGTCGTATTTGCATGGTAATTATCCAAATTCTCTCTATTTCACATTGCTTATTGAACATGCCATTCTTCTGATAATAAGGCCTTTAAAACATTATAGTCCTAGACCACACTAAATTCACCCCCAAAGCGCTTAAATATATTCTAGACCACATAAGTTTCTCCTCTCACTTTCATAATGATCATGTCTCCTTAAGAAGGCATATTCCCGAAAACTTTAAAACTCGCCAAAGTAACGCCTATATACCAACAGTGAGACGTAGAGCTTTTCAGTAATTATAGACATATACATATCCTAAATGCCCTATCAAAAATTTTTGAACAAGTTGTTTATAAGCAGCTGGTAAATTGTCTATAAGGATTGAATATCCTTTACGATTTTAATTTTTTTTACTGGTTTTGAAACTATTTAACTCATAAAACACAATATACCAATTATTTAAGTACAAATTATGAAATTTTAACTATTACGTGTGGTGTTCCTCAAAAGTCCATGCTCGGACCCTTGTCATTCTTCATATATGTGTCAATGACTTACCTTACGTTTCACAAAAAATATTCTGTTTGTTATTTGCAGATGATACAAGTTTTTTTTTTCTTAGGGAAAAAGATATGGATACGCTAAAGCAAAACACTACAAATGTGTTAAACGTTATTATAAAGTAGTTCCAACCGATCAGATTATTAGTAAATATAGAAAAAACAAACTACATCATCTACCATACTCGAAACAATGAAAAAATATGGGTGACTTTTCTTTGGATATTAATGGTACAGAATTACAAGGAGTTGATGCTTATGCTTATATTTCTGGGTATTTGGTTTGATGAAATTCTGAGTTTGAAACAAGATATATTATATATTTCTTAAAAAATGAAGTTGCAGAGTTGGTATACTAAAAAAGGTTAGATCTACCTTCGGCATAAATATCCTTATTTAATTTCATTATGCTCTGGTGCATCCATATTTTACTTAATGTCATATACTTGGGCAATCACATATAAAAGTGCATTAGACATAATGGTTGAATTCAGAAAAGCATATTCGAAATTTAACATTTTTTGGCTATAATGTTCAAACAAACGTTTGATTTCATAGATTTAAAATCCTTTCCTTTCAGTGTCTGTATTTTTATCACACCATGCTACTAGAATTAAAACAACTCTTGGACTAATCACTGCATGACACATGTGGACTTCAATAGTGGATGTAAAGCTCAGATACCATTTAATTGTGAATTTGCCGTTTCCGCCATATATTCTCCAGATTCACAGCACGTGCTGCGTAGCGGTCATTGACAAAACTATTGGCATTTTTATTTTTCCCATGCACTTTCATTCATAATTGCCACATATTGACCCCCAGCACCAACTTGCATTATTTAATGCGAATACTTTCTTCAATAGACTTGTCAGATAACTGATTAAATTTGCTAACCATATCTTCCATTGCAAACACACCCCAATTTCACAACCGGATGCCAAGATGGAAGTTGGAACTGTTTTAAATAATTTTGTTGCCAGACTTATCTTACCATTAATAGGATAGTGACATAGTTTAAAAAAGTGCCTTACTATCCTGGTTTTTTTTTTTTTTTTTTTTTTTTTTTTTTTTTTTTCGTTTGTTTGCAGTATTTTTAAATGTTCCAGAGGGGCATTTAATACCGAGATAACAATTATCTTCTGTAATTTCTATATTACCAGTGCCACAATATAAAGGTCCATCATTAATTCGCTTGCACGGTTGTTACATACCATTATCTTCGTTCTATCTGTGTTATTGTTTAGCCTCCACATCTTACAATAACTATCTAGTTTATTTAAACATCGTAGCCTGTATGCAGACACGGATATTAACACAAGGATGTCTGTGTACATGCAACAATTCAAGCTAAAGTCATATAGAGTAACTGGCTTACAAGAGTTGTCAAATATTTCAATTAAATCTATCAGAAATAGGTTAAACAGTAACGGACGTTCACATCGTTAGTTTTCCTTGATATTTGATGTGAAAGAACCTGTATAGCCACTATTAGTTTTAATACAATAATTTAGCTCATAATATATGGACTTTAAGACGCTCAAGATGTTCCCTCTTACATCATGTAAAAGCAATTTGTAAAACAATGTTTGATGCCATACAGAATTAAATGCCCATTAAAAGTTTATGAAACACACAAAAAATGTCTTCCCTGCTTATTGGTCAACATACTTATCCATCAAGTTTCAAAGGGTCAAAATGTAATCTGCAGTTCCAATTCCCTTCTTAAAGCCGATTTGGTGTGACGGAATAATATTATTATCTTCTAGGTAGTGATTAGGTCTATTGTTTATGACTGCAAAAAAGTTTGCAGAAATGACTAGACAGTGCATCACACTGGTAGTTCTTAGGATCATATCAATCTACTCTCTTGTGTATTGATATCGGACTATTTTGCAGCCACGAACCTGGAAAGATGCAACGACCCATAATCTTATTAAAACGGTGAAGTACAAAGAGGAGCTCGCGTTTCAATACCATATTGATACATTTCATTGAAAATCCCATCAGTTCCAGGGAATTTGCTCCTCTTCAGGCCCCTCATGGCAGCCTTCACCGCTGTGAGAGTAAAAGAAATATTAAATTATTAAATGTTTTGTCTATGTTACAGGCAATGAATTCATGTATGACCTGACTGTTTTTAATATAATAATTGGGAGTATTTTTATCATTAATATTACCATTCACTATATGATCAGGTTCGGTTGAATTTCGAGCGTTTATGCCCATCAGTAACACACTTGCCCTGCACTGAATATTTTGCTACATCAGATTCCAGTAATCCAAAAACATTATCTCTCTTCTGAGAGAAGCAAAAGCCCATAGGACTAATGTAGACATATGTTGAGTAAACACCTCGAAGCATATTAAAATATTCTTTTCAGTTTTAGCCATATTATATCTGAACATGTAAATGGGAGTATCTTAACCCCTGACTTTAAAAATACAGGTCATAATGCCTCCATAGTAGTTGGTAGCTCTTGTCGCTTTCTAACGTGAGTTTACTAATATATTGTGCGCTTCTAAATACAGATTCTCTTCTTCTCCAAAATGTAATTTTAGTAACACAATGATGTCAAATTGGCTCATTTTAAAGGTATCATCAGTCAGTTCACATAACCTCTGACCCCCGACTCCAAAGAATAGACCATCAATATTCCAGCCCGATACATTAGTTGTTATGAAATGTCATCTTGTGTAAAGTTAGGTAAAATTATTTTCATAACCAGCCAAGCAGAAAACATAAAAATATGGCTGTACTCCAAAGTACTGCTTTATAACATGTAAGTGTGATTGCACAGATTGCAATATTTGTCTACCTGAAGACAAAGACTTAGTCCCATGAGTCTTGATGTACATACAATGAAATTGAAAATCACTACTCCTCATAAGCAAAATAAAATGACTGCATAAAATACCAGATGCCCAGATCCGCATTCGCAATGTAATAAGATCCCTAACAAAGAGGTATGAATACTTATATCGTTTGTTCATTGCAAGGCGCTTATCATATGTAGACCCAGCATCTTACTATCATTGTGATAGAATGAATATTGAAAGGTGACTGTGCTTCAGCAAATATCCCTTTACTTAAACAATTCTTTAAATAATCCTTGATGTAGCTCATTCTATAAACAGTGTTTATAATCATAAGCTGATTTGTTCCGTGTAAACATACACACACACAAATATATATATATATATATACATTTTAGTACAAAATATGAATATCACGTCGACTTTTATTTAACATGGACAGATAACAGATATCCATAAGCGATCACATAAATAAAATATCCTGGAAATGAGATAACAGCCACCAAGGCGGTTGCCAGGAGAATGGTACGCTTCACGTCAGCAGTATAGAAGTGGTGGGGCTGCTTTTAACAAATAAGAGGATACAACAGGAAAGACAGATCTGAAAGATCACGATTTCAGATGAGAAAGACGACCGTTACTTGGTGCAGACTGAGAAGAGAAACAGGTTTATTTCAGCGGAGACGTTACGTCAGCAGCGGCGCCAGGCCTGCTACATTGCAGCATCACGGCATACGGTCAACAGGAAAAACGGTGTCGGCCAAACGGAGGCTTTACCGCCCTGCAATCTGTGTCCCTCTCTGTCCTGCACACAAGGCTACACAGATATTGTGGCGTCAGGAACATGCTAACAGTCCCAGAGATCAGTGAAGTAGTATGATGTGGTTGACTGCACCTTGATTTTGCCTTGATTTCCATGATAGGAGGATATGGATTAGACGTATGCCCTCAGAGGGATTTGTGGATGGATGCATGGGGGAGCATGACTGCTACGGAGGACGCAGGGTCATGATGCAGGATAAATGTGATTGTAACAGGTTAACGCTTAGTGGATGAAACCCAGCACCAGTCGCTGGATGGTTCCAGCAACATCCTGGGCTCCTGTTCCAGCAAGACAATGCAGGGTCAATGCACGGTCACATACTGCACGTGCCAGCATGCAGTTTGTCTAGCAGCATGGCATTCAAATGTTGCCATGGCCTGTCCGATCTCTTGACCTGTCTCCCATTGAACATTTATTGAATGCGTTTGGTCGTGACAGGGACAAGACTGACGAAGCTGCAGCCACTTTGGAGCAACTGGCACAGCGGGTCACAAGCTTGCTCGAAGGAGCATGGTGGTCACATCCACTACTGATGAGTGCAGTCTTCAAACGAACAAAAAGGCCTTTTGCACGACCACCACGTCCTCCCAAAAGAGATAATGAAAGCATTGGTACCATGAAATAAACAAACTCGCACGCATATCTTATATATATCGAATATTGACGAAGGGGTTGCATATAATTTTTTGCCAGGAGTATATTCTGTTTATTAAATTAACTTCAATGGGCATATGCATGGATATCTGAATAGATGTTCCATGGCGCAACAAAGTGACGATTTTCTGCATTATTAACGTCTTTTAATGTCTTAGATTTTGTGCCAGGAGGTGAGACAGAGGATCCCTGATGGCTACACAGCTCATTTCTGATTTGGTATATTTTGATGACATCATGGTTGCCTGGAGATCCAGACTCTGGATAATTTCCGTGAAAAGAAAAAGGAAAGGTTTAATTTCAATAATTGTTGCTATCATGGGGGAAAGACTTTGCCTTGATTTTCATGATAGGAGGATATGGGTTAGACGTATGGCTTCAGAGAGATTTGTGGATGGATGCATGGGGGAACATGACTGCTACTGAGGATGCAGGGTCATGATGCAGGATAAATGGGACTCTAACAGGCCAGCGCTTAGTGGAAAACATTTTCATTAATTGTTGCTATCATGGGGGAAAGACCGTGACAGTTATCAATGTTAGGTAGGGGGCAAGTGGTATAATTAAAAAAAAAGTTCATGTAAGGGAGCCCGTGCTCTTTTTTAAAATTTTATTCTTTATGTCTCGACTTCGTTTTCTTGTCTAGTCTTCCGTCAACAATTCACGCTTCCGACTTCTCGAGGACCACTGATTAGTCCCATTAAACTTGGCAAAAAATTGCTTAATCTCTAAAGAATAAATATGAAGCTTGGGTATGTCTCTGCCGAGTTTGTTTAAATGATCACGCACCAGTGATTTAAAAAAAAAACAATTAATAAACGCTTTGGTTTATTCCGAAGAAAAATCTTGGAACTCTTCTAAGAAACCGATTATTGCTTCGCAATCGCACAGAAACACTTTTGGGAGCCCTAGACTTTATTTTTTTCAATATGTGGTGCTAATTTTATACCTTTTCTTTTCCATCAAGTGTTCGTGTGCTCTCGCTATTTTCGACGTCTCAAAAAGTGCGACTCAGATTATCCTGGGATTTGCTTGAAATGTAGCTGGTGGGGACGGGGAAACAATATTGTCCACCCCTTTTTTCAATTCAGGTACATGGCAATTGATACATACATTCATCTTCATTACTATGTAAACCAATTAAGGATTGCAATGGTAATTAACAAATTTTCAAACACTTCACTGAAACCGTCGTATTCCCCTTGAAACTCTTTCTGAATGAGTTGCACCGTTGGTGTCTTCTGGCCTTCTTTGGTGGCGAAAATCTCTCTTTATTTAATGCTCTAAATATAAAAAAAAAAAAACGTTTGTAATCCACCGCCGTCATACAGTGTGCAATGTTATGCTACATATCGGTCTGAAAACGGACATATACTGCGGCATGCGTGAATAAATTCGACCATTCGTCTTGAAACAAAATCTAGAAATCTGTAATGCGTATAAAATCTCTCGTTACTTGTGATTAATGAAAAAGCGCTTGCTTTAGACAGCAGTTTCAAATTGTGCCTGGTCTACAAGATAGCATTTTTGGGGCAATTTATAAGATGTCTGCACAAAGCTAACGGGCGTCCAGACAATTCACAGGTAGTTTACGTCTTGCGCAAGTGTTGTAGGAGTGTTTTGTATATGCTTTTATTATAATGCCACGATGTACATTCTAAGGTCCTCTTTTAATTGGTTGGTTGATGGGTTGGTTGACTGATTGATTAGGTATCTGGCTGGATGGTTGGTGGTCGGTTGGTTTGTCTTTGACTAATTGGTGGATTGAAGGCCTGACTGACTGGTTCGTTCGTTCGTTCGTTCGTTCGTTCGTTTGTTGGCTGGCCGGTTGATCATTCAGTCAATTTTGTAGCTAGTTTAATCATAAAGTGTCTTCAACAAAACCTATATAGTATTACTTACTTTTTTATCGTTAATGAGGTTTTACTGCTCAAATCACCCAAAAGTTCCCGGATGTAAATTATCGTCTGCCCTAATTTCTCGCTACAAGAAAACATTTTTCTGAGATTTCTATATAAGACCATTCATTATGGCACGTTATAGGTCAACAGCTTACCTTGGCGATGGTAGGGCGCAATATGCCCAACCGTCAACAAAGGAAGATTGCCCGGCCAATACTGTGACAAGGAATGAGCCAGCAAACATAAAATGTGGCCTACTTTATTCGTTACATAAAGTTTGTCACTTATCAGCGATACCGTTTGACGGTTTAAACAGATGGTGCCCAAATATAAAAAAGTGCCGGCTTCATTCCTTTGTACAAAACAAGGAAACATTTTAAGAATAATAGACAAGAGTTAACAAACAAAACCCATTATATATATATTATACAAGTTTATATGGTGGCATCCCCCCCCCCCCTTTAGGCTACCTAAGGGAGTTTTATTCTTCATAGGAGAATGTTCTTAAAAGAGATATGTTTTGATTAACGATAAACAAAAACGGAACTATAAAATGGTCGTCTTTTTGCAGAAACGGTCTCTTCACAAAGATGGTGTCAATTGGAGATTTTACTCTTTTATATATATATATATATATATATATATATATATATATATATATATATATATATATATATATATATATATATATCTTACTCTCAAAACATCTGCACCGCATTGAACAACAACACGAGATATCCTCGTTCAGGCTCTTTTAATTCCTGTTCCGTTCAGTGACGACACATAATGAGTGCAAAGTTCCAATAAAAACTTGTTTGTTTGTATCAAAACAAACTGATTTGGAAATCTAGAAATCGTTTGAACGCATCTTTCAAACGCAAGCTTTGTTTTTACATAAAAAATGCATTTAGAACCACAACACCCACATGGGAGCAAAATTTGGAACCTGCTATGAATCAGAACTTACAGGATTTTTTCGGAATTGAGCAATTGTTGCGCAAATGGGCAAGCACAACATATTGCAGGCCAAATGCAGATTGTTGATATTTGTTCAAAGCGATACTCAATTATTCATTTACTTTTTCATATGTGGAATAACTTGAGTTGGTCAGCAGGGCTAATTCATCAGTGAGAACCTCATAATAAAAGTGTTTGCATATGACAATAATATTATTAGATGCCCTGTCAGCGGATGCAAAAAAAAAAAGCAAACAAACAAACAAACTTTATCATGGATCTCTCGCAGGCATTGAACAATTGCTGGATTTGTCAGAACCAGATTTTGCGATTGTTTGGTTGTTTTCTGTTATTTTCTGTTTATAACGACTTGCTTGATTTTACTTATCCATCCATATAAGACAAAAATATCAAAGTTATCCTTCTTTTGCCCATTTTCTAGCATATCTTTCGACAGTTCCGGGATCATGCTCTCTTTAACCCAACCAATTTTCTTTTATTCATGGTATTTAGGCGGTCTCAAAATTGTTTATGTAGGCATCATTTGGTACAATAGGAAGATAACAAGTAATTATATGGCGATGATGATGTGAAATATTAGAAGTATGACATGGACATGGGTATTTGTGTTTTTTTATAATCATCCAGATTAAATTCTTTAACAGCTTTTGTGTGGTTAAATATCTTTCAGGTAGAGTGGTGCGACGTACTTAGGATGTTTGCAATGTGCATATGTAAGCCCATGTCTTTCCATGAGCATTTATTATGTCTCCCCGTGCAACGGGGGACATAATAATTTTGTGTCTGTTTCTTCTTCTTCTTCTTCTTCTTCTTCTTCTTCTTTTTCTTCTTCTTCTTCTTCTTCTTCTTCTTCTTCAGCACATTGTTGCGTGCGTTGCGGACGCGATAACTCAAGAGAGATTTGACTTGGGAAGTTGAATTTTTTGTGAAGATGTTCCTATATAAAACCTTGCCTGAGGTTGCAGATGGGTGACCTTGACATATTTTTCAAGGTCACATGGGCATGTCATCTAACATTGACGCGCACGCAATAACTCTGCAAGAATTTGACTTAGGAGACTGAGATTTTGCATGTTTATGTACCATAATATGAACTAGGTTGGGATTGTAGATGGGTGACCTTGATTTATTTTCAAGATCACATGGCCACTGTTTAAAAATCATTGCAGGTGCACTCGAGAAAGATTTGACTTAAAAAGGTTGACATTTTGTGTGATTATGTTTCTGTGTAAGACTTTTGTAAGACCTTCCTTGTGAGTGCAGATGTATGACCTTGATCTATTTTTCAAAGTCACGTGGGCATTGTGTCAAAAATCAACGTGGATGTGATAACTCAAGAAAGACTTGACTTGGGAAATATAAGACCTTAGAGTCTATTTTTTTCCCTTTATACAGGTCTATAAACTGACTCTTGTGCTTTTAACTTTTAGGGCGCTTTATAAATGCAAAAATGTATTAATAAGGGTTGGCATGCGCAGTGTCGTCACTAATGGAGAAATTAAATGTATGAAAAGGTCAAATATGTTCGCATTTTCACCCATGCCTCTCAACATAAATGGAGGCACATACATGTATGTATTCACCACTATAATGTGCAAAGAGTTAGCATTTACATTTTTCAAGAAATTATCATGTAGTTTTTATAACTTTATTAAATAATTGACCACTATTACGATCGAAAAGTATTTTTTTAAGAATTCAACCCACTACAAAAACACAGGTCATTTTAGAATTATTATCAGCCCATTTTTAGGCCCACATCTGTTCAAAAATATGCATTAGTGGCTCTTGTCTCATCCGTATAGATGATAGGTATTACCTATGCATGCATGATATCTTTTGTACAGTGACAAGGAATTAGTAGTAGTAGTAGCACTAATAGTAGTATTGTTATTGTGGTATCAAGATTATTATTATTATTATTATTATTATTATTATTATTATTATTATTATTATTATTATTATTATTATTATTATTATTATTATTATTATTATTATGCCGACCAATGTTGCTGACGGCACAAAATCGTGAAAGTAAAAGAACAATGAAATAGTATTTTAACACAGAATTTTATCCAAGGTAACGAAACTCAGGTTGCAGCCAAGTGCAAACATCGTGGCTAATTATACACCTTTTAAGTACATTTAGAGTGATACATATATTTAAATCCTGACCATTTCTTAAAGAAGATTTGTTTAGAAGCAAATCTGTCTGTGTGCCTTCAAAGCTTGCATAAGTCGAAATTCTACATGACGTACTTCATGTCATACATATATGTACAAAACATGGAAAAAACGTATGGATGACACCGATAGTATTTTATTGCTATATTCATGCGCAAAACCCGACTTAAAGCAATATTTTGTGCGTGAGAATTGAAGTTGGATTGACAACTATTTATTTTGATGATATTCAACCTTCATATATATTAACATAAATCGAAATCACATTTACCTTTTTCGTTATTGTTAATTAAATGTGCCTTAAAAAGTTTCCCCTAAACGTGGTAGTATAGTTTTGAAAATAATGAACACTTGAATTTTCCAAGTGTCCCTGAGTGCCACCAATTAAAGTTCTGCTACCTTTGTTTGTAGCTAATTGGATTGGCCTACAGCATGAATGTATGGATTGAAGCACGCCACCTGTGTCAATAATAGTCTGGATGATACTCCAACGCTCAAATTGTTCACTAATCCTGATTCGCATAAGTTAAGTATGTAAAACTTTGTGGTTCATTTGATGTGCACCAACGTATGTGTTAACGTTGAACACGCATAGTTCTGACGCTATTTAAAACTAAAACTTTTCCAATACCCCAAGTTAATGTTTTTTTTTTGTTTTTTTTTGTTTGTTTTTTTTTTTGGCTGTCCCTACATCACAAACCCATGCACCGCAATACCAGACACAGCATCCTGACCAATGTTCACCTTATCCCACTTAAAAATATGTTTCTATCCTGCCTATCAAGCATCTCATTTATTATGCATCACAATTTCACAGACGCTCATATGCATTTTACCTTTTGTTAAAACAATACCTATTCATTCTCCAAAGTATTTACAAAATAACTTTTTATATAACGACAGGATAACTGGTACATTAGTGTAGGAAAGTATGTGGGCACTGATATTATTTCAGCTTACATTTTCGCCTGTATGACAAAATGTATTCTCCTAAGTACTTGAAAATATATTGGATGCATACAGATATTTTATAGTCAACCGACTGGATCAAAATCTCAACTTGATGGCATTTTTTTTTGGGGGGGGGGGCTATAAACGTTCCCAAGACGGCAATGGTTCTCAGGTGCAATGAATGTAATACTATGAACATATATTTGCCGGAAAATAACGGTTGCATGTATTGCTTAACTTGAAAACACATTTATATTCGAATTGTACAGTAACAGGTCCATATACACACGTCCTATCCTGCAATGAGAGCAACATGTGCTCAATCAAACAGATGTTTAATATATTCCACGATTGGCCGTTAACTTTCCTATGCTTCTGGGACCTTAATGAAGGGCAGTACGGGAGCTTAATGAAGATGCATAAAACCATTATAACGCTGGGGACGGGAAAAGAATGGCTATTTTGATGAACATTCTGAAAGGGGGGACACAGCTTTTCATCGGTGGAATAGCTAACAGATTTGTTTATTCGCACTCATCAGACTGGGTTTTTGCGTGTAAATTGGGCACTCTCTGGGCTTTTTGCTTAACTATCAATGTGAATAGCTCATTGATGTCGCCATCATGTTTACAACACACGGCTATCAAAACAGCAGATAAAAACACAAATTGCCTTTTAAGTAATAAATCTTGGATAATTACCAAACTTTCCGGAAATTCTGTTGGTCAGCTACAAGCATGTCTAGCTGCAGTTCTTGGGAGGGGTGGGGCGTTATTGTCAACGGCACTCTAAGGTTACCGGCCACATCATGATGGTAGTGTGTGACGGAACAGGCTTCCGCGTTCTTTAAAGTCAGCCTGAATGTTGAAGATTTTAACACTGGCGTATGATTTTCTTTATAATCTTAATTGATTTGTGCTCCAATTACCACTGCTTGCAATGGCAGAAGAAATATTACCCATTGTATTTCGTCTGACATGTTTCTTTTTAATTTCTATTCATGTCAATATCTTACTTTTTGTGACGCACCGGGAAAGCGGGCCTTCAATGACAGATGTTCGGTTCTATCCAAATTTTGTTCCAGGACATGTCAATTTTATGGAGCAGTTACATGTTGTATGGAACTCGGGCGGGCTGAAAGGTCGTCACTCTTGCACATTAATCTGCATTCGCAGATGCATGTTTTGCCATACCCAATATTGACCCTGCTACATTGAAATATGGCCAATGTCAAACATACAGATATGTTTGGACATTTCAACAAATTTAAGCAAAAAAATATTTGCTTTTGGATGATAGTATATATCCAGTGTATCTTCAGCATAAAAACTCGGACAATAATACGAAAGTTTCATGTCAAGTGATCAACACAGTGAAATAAAGTATTAAACAAGTAAGCCATTTCAAGTGACTGGTACCCAAAAGCAGTATGTTTGATGAGTGGTTTGTTTTCTTGCGATGGTCACATTTTCCTGCTTGGCCTCGATGACAAGCAGTGTTAAGAAAATTTATGAATATACTGAAAACAAAACAAAAAAATAAAACGAAAGAGTGATCACGTGATCTTTGTGCTGTGTTCCATGGTACATTATCATTTGAAGTTTATCACCTCGTTCGTCGGAAAATTGTCTCTGATGACAATGTTGAACCTTTCTTTATGCACTGTAAAACAGACATGTGAGGTGCATGCACCAATGTAGCTGTCTCTCACGTCAGTCGACAGATGTAGCCGAGGCGGCACTAGCTTGCCTGCCGTATTTGCTCCCAGCAGCAATTAACAAGTGTATTACCTCAATCATACGTGAACTAAACACCTAAGCACACAAATGATTCTCTAAATTGACCAATAAACCTAATAGTGAAGATTGCCAACAGAGAGATTTTTTTCCTAACAACCTCAAATTTATTGTAGATGCTGTATGGTTTCCTTTTACTCAGCATTCTACATCAAAATACTTTCAACTCTATTCAAATAACAAATAGAAGATTCGTGTAAGGATATTTTATGAAAACAAACAAACAAACGATAAGTCATCAGGTCAGGTTGTTGTCCCAAATGAAGGGCGTGCAGATGGTGCTCTGGTTGGTTTAATTGTTTATACTAGTCTTCGTACCAAATGCAAATTGTACTGACATAAGATTGCATGAAGCTGATCAAGCTGACAATAAACCCATAATTTAATGGGGAGAAAAGCAAAAGAATACTGTAGCCAGAAAACCACGCTAATAAATGTAAGGATCTTTCCCAGGATAGCCCTGCTGATAATTGAACTAATTCATCGCTCTCCCATTTTAGTTGAGTATGCCAAAGCATCGATTCATAATACGTTTTGCACTCGTCTCATTTATTTTAAACGCTTTCTTCAAGGTTTTCATTCTCTCTCTCTCTCTCTCTCTCTCTCTCTTTCTCTCTCTCTCTCTCTCTCTCTCTCTCTCTTGTTTTTTTTTTGGGGGGGGGGGGTGTTTTGTTTTTGTTTTGTTTTGTTTTTGATGCAAATAGAGCAAGTTAGACCTTCGGAAGACAAACATGAAACTCAAAGAAAGGAACGTTTTCATAACACTGCAACCATAGGTCGCCTGTTGACACCTTAATACACATATTAGATTTACACTGAACACCATTACAACTGAATAGATTTTCCCCATGTTAACGTGAGTTGCATGTGTGTTTACATGGCTTGCCTGATAATGCTAAATTTGTCCAATGTTTCTTTAGTTTTAAGGATATGGAGATTAAGTTATCGATCGTGACGGATAGCCAAACGATTACGATAATGTTTTAAATAACCAGTAAAATCTATATTTTGTGTACATGTGACTAAAAGTAAACACACTTCCATGGAACGCCACTCAACGTAAAGTAAAAAATTTCTCAGGAGATTTACAGACTTTATATTTGACTTTTTTTGTTTATTTTCATTTGTGTGTGTGTGTGTGTGTGTTTTGTTTGTTGAGTGTTTGTTTGCTCTTGTTTTTATTGAACTTGTTTTTGTTTAGATTTGCTTATTCTTGTCTTAACAATTAATTCAAGAACATGAAAAAAAACTACGGGAAAAGTTACATCTGAGACCGTGCACATAGCCAAACGCAAAAAGGTGCCCTGAAATTGATACACCGGCGAATGAGAGCTTGGCTCCAACTTCAAACGTGTTAACGATACGTGAAAGCTGCCTCAATACTTTCTTTCTCAACCAGGCCCTGTGCGTCAATAGCATGAGCTTCTTAATCATTGGTAAAGACCAGTTGCTGAAAAGTCAGATCTGGTTCCTCTGTTGTTCACTGTCATATGTAAACTCTTAGTACTCTTACTGAGGACCAAAGTGCACGTTATGACATGTTTCCACTGATTTAATTTTTATGGTTTAAACAGTGACGCAGGTTTTATATTTGCTTAAATACGCCATTGTCTGGTCATTTCACAGTTTGCATTCTGCTGGAAGAACAAGGCCTAAACGAAAATGATGAATAAGTTTAAATCAAAATGGAACAAAGCATTCTTTTGAAGACAGTTTCCTCAATTTTGCCTTTATGTGATATAAGAATGGTTTTTCTCTGTCGTGTTAGGACTTAGTTAAGTTTTATCTACAACGAGAGCATTCAGGGTTTGGGGGAAATTCTCATATATGCATTTTCATCTGACGGTATCGCTAAAATTCATTAAAGCGTGACTTCGCCTTGACATTCGATGGAGACCCACCTGATCTTTTTACATGAAACCTGGTTTATGCAATTTTCGTGGATGCAAGGAAGGCATTTGATAGAGTTCAGGAGGTGAAATTATTCGGGTTTTTCATTAAGAAAAGTTTATAACCGATGAAATGTCGTCTTTTACTCAATAAATAACTCAAAATATTCATGCAAATGCAAAAAAATCCACTTCAAAAATGTTCAGTTGCATAAATAGTGTCAATCAAGTTGTTTTTCTTACCGTCTCCTATTCTCTTTTAATGCATACATTGATGACATTGTCACCAGACCTAAAGCCTCTGGCTTTGAATGTCATGTTGGTAAAAACGTTGAAGCATTGGCTTATGCTGGCTACATATTTTGGTAACACCTACGCTAACATCCATGTCCAAATTATCACAAGGTTGTTCCATTTACTCTGACGAATATAACGTACAATTCAACCCCAGCAAATAAAGAGTTTTGTCTCTCTGTCGAAAGAAGCGTGTAGTCAACCTACTTTTAGCCTTGGTGGTGGGAGTATCCAACACGTAAAAGTTGCAAATTCTTAGGCCACATTAATGGGTCTGGTGTGGCTGTGGTCAATATCCGTGATACAGTTCAAAGGTTCAACCGTGAAACGAACATTCTCATCGGTCAATTCAAATATGTCTACTGTACTGCCAGATATAAATTGTTTGAGGCACACTGCCTGCCTTTATATGAGTGTTAGCTGTGGGATTTTTCTGGGAAAGAAGTCCAAATGTTTTTTGTAGCTTGGCGCAAAGCCGTAAGGTATATTTGCTCCATTCCACACATATGTCACAGCATTTGCTCCAAGTAAAATACAACGATGTGGCCATTAAGTCTTATTTGCAGACACTTTCCCGTCAGTTTTACCACAGTGCCGAAAAACCTGTGAGTATTCTTCCTCAGATGGCGTATGCAAGCGACTAATCAGAGTATTTAACTCTCTCTCTCTCTTTCTCTCTCTCTTTTTTTCTCTCTTTCTCTCCCTCTCAATCACACTACGCTCATCTATGAATTACCAAGTCTCAGTTTCCTCGAATGAATATCTCATGTGATTTGCAAATCTTTTTCAGCAGCTCCTCTGATGCTTCCATCAGAACAGAAATTGTTGCCACATCCATAAATAAAATGAAATAAATAAACAATTAAAACTCCGCTAGATCAAAGACGGTCAGATAGAATTTTCTCTTACGAATCAGGAATCTAAAGACATTATTTATATTTTGAGCACGTGTTATCTGTTTGTTCCATTTCTTGAACCATAGTGTCTGCTTTTGTGTCCCAGTGGTGCTTACATTATACGCTATTTGATTGACTGATTGTGTATGTATTCTTCCAATAGTTTACCAAAATTGTGGTACAAAATAAATACATATGTTTATAAGCGGTAGTAAATACCAGAAATAGAACAAAGGTGTTATCTACACTGTAGCTAGCCTTTGAAGCACTCTGGGTGGGACATATATATAGTATATATGCATGCTATAACCATCATGTAACCCTTTCATTTACCCGTGCAGAACTGGTGACTTTGTTTCACTCCAATTATCCATAGCTGTAACATCAATATCAACATTGAGGAATGTTTTTATGCGTTCATAACTTTCTCACTTAGGTTTTTTTATCTTTATTTTTAAATGACGGTAAACGAAGGAATTTGATTTCCCTAAAAAGATGCTAGTCAATATTTCACTCTGTCAATCCCGTTACTGTTCTCAATAATATGTTAGTGCTTGATCATAGCTGCAATTTTGTTGAGTTCTTATTAGAAATTATGTGTAACTCAATGGAAATCGACTGGTAAATAAAATTTCGGAAATAGAATAGTTGCAGGAAAAAAGGTCAACTTTAAACAATTCAGGCTCATTATACCAGCATTTGTGAATTCGCCCTCTTTGCATGTACAGTTAGATCTATTTTCATGATATGGCCGTAATGACATCAAAATTAAATTTCGAATCATAAATCTATTCTTTATTTTACCTATGGTGTATGCTTTACTGTCACTAACATCAGAGTTAACTTGGATAGATTTTGTTTTTTATCAAAGCATTTAATATACAATTGAAAGCCCACGAACTGATGATTTACATATATATTGCATTAGAAAAAACTATGGTATTCAATTAAACAGGCGACTATCCATTTACCATTCATCACAACTTATCAAATTTATTTAGGGAAATTGGCAAAACGGCTCAATTATGGAAGACTATCTGTTGAGGACTCATTGAGATGCTGGACATCGACCTTTGGAGCCAGTAATAATGGGTCTAACGCTCAGATACGATCTATCAGGTGGAAAAAAGTGAATTGTGTCATCAAAACAGTCCAAGAAAAACTACTACAGTCAGAAGTTATATTGATTTTATGACAATCATATGCAAGGAACTCCACAGTTAAGAGTTTGTATCAGTGGCACTTGAAGTGACAGAAGATGGAGCAAGTTATTTGACGTATCTCATCTCTACTTTAGAGGGTGTTGATGTCCTTCAATGAATACTTAAGCACCCTTCAGAGGTTATTTGTAAGTTCCGTTAATATGGAACTTAGGGTCAAAGACATTAAACTAGCCAATCATGGCTATCAATCAAACCAGACACCATCTTCAAAGATCAGAAGGGAGGGGTCGTTTATAATAGGTCATACTTGAAATCTAGTAAAGGGCAACCTGAATCCTATTTTGCACATTTTGTCGTAAGTAATCACCGTATACAACTCAGGTGCGATGCAATCTGCCACTTTTTGAAGAAAATCGATGGCACAAGCAAGCAAGTGCTTCTTTCTCTTTTTTTTTTTTACGTGACAGTACTATAACACGCTTGCGTGGCTTTAAGTGGCACTTTCTTCTATATTAATCCTTCATTTATGTGGGCCAAAATATTATTAACACTTTATAAGATGACTCTTTTTACATAACAGATAACGGAATGACTATGTACAACTTACACCAGGCACCGGAACGATGTGTTTTGGTCTCAAGCAATCGGGAAGACATACGTACATCAAGTAATAACAACGTTACCCTACAGTCACTGTGGTCAAAACGATTGTACGCAAACCAGTATGGTTAAATTATGCTGCTCATAAATGTAAAGTTTGGAAAAAAGTTGGAGAATCTGCTTCAAGAACAACGTCACATGCAGTCTGCTTTTATTATAGCCAGAAATCAAGCCAGATGGGCCACTTGAAAAGCTAAACAAGATTTCGAAAGAAAACAGCCAACATAAGTTAAGAGAACCCCAAACTCCAAGAGCACTTTGGCGATATGTAAAGTTAAAAACGGTGACACCCATTAGTAAAACAGAAAATGTAAGAACCCTCATAATAAAACAAAATCTATTTGAAAAGGGCTGCTGTATTTAAGGCATACTTTAAATCAGTGTTCACAAATGAAGATTGCTCAGATGTACCAGACCCCATTCTGCAAACTTGCAAAAACTAAATCAGAAAAGATTGAAATAAATCCAGACAAAGTATTTAAAACCAGCAATATTTAAAATCTAATAAGACAATTGGACTACATGTCGATTAAATATAGCTCAAGGTGCTTTTTTAATTATGTTATATATAAGTTGATCCACTGAGCTTAATCTCTGAAAAATCAGTTAAAACTGGTACTCTTAGTGCAGACAGAAGCACTACAAATGTTACCCCACTGCAAAAAAGGTAGTAAGCAAAAGACTGCTAATTATAGGTAAGTGCGTCACATCTCAGTTCGTTGCAAAATTTTTTGAAGCTATTATATGGGATGCAGTCATGGAGCATATAAGGAGTCAAAGATTTTTCTCCGAGCACCAACATGGTTTTCTCATGGAACATCCACAATGACCTAGTTATTTGAGAATTTGAAAGAGTGGACATGTCTGATCGAAAACAATAAATGTGTGGATCAAGTCTGACTTTCCGAAAGCATTTGATAAAGGACGTAACATGCGTCTTCTAAAAAGGATATCAAGAAATCGCAAGAGGTAAAGCTTCAGTGGCTAAATTAAAGGCTTTTTGACATATAGAAAACAGAGGGAATGTGCGAGTGGTTGTTTGCCATCGAGGTCAAAATTTAGTGGTGATTTTCCACAAGGTTATGTGCTTGGACCATTGCTGTTTGTGATACATGTGAGTGTATATATATATATATATATATATATATATATATATATATATATATATATATATATATATATATATATATATATATATACCTTGTTCGGAACGAGCGGGACTCGAACCTGCAACCTTTGTCACCAGTCGCCGAGCTGACATGGGAAACGCACATGTCCACTCGACCAAATCCCCATTCCTAAAAAAATGGTTCAATGGAGGGTAGTTATGTGCGAGTGCCATATCCACACGGTAATGTAGTATATTTACTGAGTCGGCATTTATTTCCAGAATCGGTGACTTAAATCCACCAGCATTAAGGAAATGCCGAAAATATGTATTTCAATGGAAAACGCACACATCCACTCGACCAGATCCCCATTCCTAATAAATGTATATATATATATATATATATATATACTCACATGTATCATGTTCGATACCTACTAATTAATGAACATTGACACTAGTAGCATCACTAGGGGGCATATTGCCGAACTCGACAAGAGGACAGTCCAAAGTGAAGCCCTCATACTAGATGCCGATGGCTATTCTGTGACGGACGTGACAAGTCAAACAGCTACTTCGAATCCATCTGCCCCTCCATCTATACAGACCGAACGATTTGCTCGTCTACCCGAAGAAGAATTGAACAATATTGCTCGGCAGTATACAAAAAAATCCACCAACTGGCAAAGCGTTTGGGGTGTAAAGCGGTTGCACTTCCACGTTTACATGCCTGCAGCGCCATCTGCGTGAATATGTGTCAACAATTCCATAGCCTTGATGTTCTAAATCATCTTCAAAAGTCAAACTATGGTCAAGTTCTCTTTTCAATTTCGTTCACAATAAAATGTTTCAGAGCTTCTTGTAGATATACCCTTGTTCTCTGCTCGTAATAAAGTCCCATAGTGGCGAAATACATCCTTAAAGTTTACATATCCCATGTGAAATCGCCACGATCCTGGAGCTATGAAAAATACCTGTGCCATGCGCAGTGTCCTTGTGGTCCTGATGGGCCTGAATCTGATGTTAAACTTTGTTATGTGAGTGTGGTTTTTTACAGTCTGTAGGGCGGTTCATCGTGATAGAAAGGTGATTAAAGCCGTTAACTCGGGGTTTGTGCTTGTGCGCTAACCCGGCCGCCAGCTAGAGGCCGGGTCAGAGTTAGGCACAAACACCTCGTTGGCGGTATTAATCCCTGTAGTTAAAATATAGTGCCTTTTCTGTTGTCAGTTATCTTATCTTACTTTACATCTGGGCAACTGACTAATCCTGGATGTCTAAAGAGCTACTGGCCTGAAAAGCAAATTCTGCGGTTTTACATGCCGGCAGTTGTGCCAATAGGAAATCTTAGCTGTCCAATGTTATCTTTCTTGTACCCGTATTTTTGTCAATATGCTCAAATGGCCTGTATTTTGTGTTTGTATATCCAGTAGTTAAGAAGTTAAATATAAATACCGTACACAAAATTCTAAAGCGTTTACTGCCAGCATTGAGACTTTTGTTCAATGACAAGACAGACGAGAGGGTGATACAGCCGACTAGAGTCCCACCTGCCATGGTTAACTGTCATAGTATTCTGTAGCAGTTACGATGATATCATTCGGTTTCGGCAATATTTTGCCAAAATGGGCTTATTACATGCTACTGATATATGCAATGATATTTCATTATTAAAAAAAAACTAACGTTGACCCTTTCTGCCAAAAGCATACCTGGAATTGTCTCTCCAGATCGTCCAACACACTGACCTCAAGGCAAAGTATCTGGCACAACTTCAGAATTACTTGAGTCGCTCGTTTGTGATTTTAAATGTATTTCTAGTTGTATTTGTTCTATGTTGGATATATTGTATTGCATTATAGTTTTGCATACTGCTTTATTGTGTATTGGGCTGTATGGTGGCACATTCTGTAACTGATGGTACAACCCAGGATCAAGATGCATAAATAAATGAATAGACAGATAGACGGGCGGTTGGACGGACAGACAGACCAACAAACAAATTAGCAAATTACTTTCAGCGGAAATGAAAATTATGATATGTGCATAGCAAGTAAAATTCCAAAAATCATGTTTAGGGGGCTTCTAAGTCACATCTGATGTTATCGTTGTGGTGAATGGACCATGTCAACTTGCATTGCCATTTTTCATTATTCGGATTTAGGGATAAACGGACAACCTGAAGTGGAAAGAAAAAATGACTGGTAATTCCAAATGTTTGTCAAATGAATGAATGAATGAATGAATGAATGAATGAATGAATGAATGAATGAATGAATGAATGAATGAATGAATGAATGAATGAGTGAGTGAGTGAATGAATAGATTTTTTCTGGCTATTGGTCTGTCGGAGTCGAGCAGTCCAGGGTCCTGTATCTGCCATAAAGCAGGCAACAAAAAGGTACCTGGGACTTCTCATTAGACGACCGGGAAAATAAATCTTCACGAAAATGTATGCTTCTCAAGTATGTCACAAGACGTTTTACACCTTTAAAGTATTTTAGGAAACAATTTTTGGTGTGTACTTTTGGAAGATACCTTGTGCAAGATAATTACCATTTCACGCGAGTTATTTTATGTGCAAATGTTGTGTCTCAAATTATAAAACAACGGACAAATAAAATTCTAGTCTTAATGTATGTCTGGGCAAAGCCAAAAATTTGTACGCAGAGCCAAGTGTCGTTTTTAACAACATCGAGCTCAACTAAAAATTAAGCAAACAGGCTCCATGCTTCTTTTGTGCTGTTAGGATGTCACCAGGGAACGATGCCGAGAGATGGGGCCGGCGGCCAAAACGCCCGCTGGTGGTTCAGACCAAGAAGTTCCACAATATACAAAATTTTGCCATTTACTCTATTTGCATGCATTGTTTCATGTCCCAGCTGTTTTACCAAATAATTTATCAACATATGGTCCTGCATACTGTTCTCTTTTTGTCGAGAAGAATGTATTCCCAAAAGACAGGAGGACACGGAGTTATTTTCTAATGCAATTAACATTCGCAAATTTCTATGTAATGTGCGCCATGCAATGTCGAGGGATATCTGACTGGAGTTGAAATGAGCCCCAGGCCTATTTCGTCATGCCAGGCGTAGAACTGTACTATATCTAAAATTTCAAGTTAAAATCGGTGATGCTATTTTTGATGAAAGGCGGCATTAAATATATATTAATGATAAAGTGCATGCCATGTGCCTGTTGTTTGACCAGTAAGGCATGAATGGGTGCAGAACTCATTCATCCCACTTACAAACATGCAACACGGCGGAACTGCTCATTTGAACCTTGCCTGTAGCTGACTTTGATTTTTCAACGAATTGCCTTCCTCCACCGCACATAGACATTTTGATATACTGTTCAGACATAGATAAAAGAAAATTTAAAAGTGTCGTAAAGTACGGCTAGATATAAATATCGGAACCACTGCATGCAGTTATCCGGACGGTGTTGGGTTCTGTTCTTTGGTGTACAGTAAACCATGATTCTAGTCTTCCTACCGGTGGTTTCCTCTTTAAAGATTTCAGTTAAACCACGGCTAATTTTCTTTCGGCGGTAAAAATTAAGGGGGAGCGATTCAGCAAGATTCGAAAGTGAAGGACTGGACAAGTGGGTTGTTAACCGTCTCAGCCGCTACACCATTGTGTTCGTTTGTCAGTTAGCGAACTTGGGCATTATTTCTTTCATGATGTCATCATCATCATCATCATCATCATCATCATCATCATCATCATCCCCAACGGGAAGTATGTTTATATACATCGTGAGCACAGTGAATGCAATGTGACGAATGAACGTTTTTGACAATATTACCTATACAAGAGCATAGTAATATGTCAAAGTCTAAAGGAAAAAGAAAAGTGGCATACAAAACACAGATACAGAATGTGCAATGAGCACACCATACATCAGTAATAAGGGTATACGAAACACCGTTACAATATGTAATACAAGCACACCACAATACTTAAAATATATACATAGCAATATTTACAATTTAGCTGTGTGTGCGGCGGGGGGTTACCATTTTTCCCCTTTTTTTAACAGGTTTTTTTATCTATTTATTCGTCATCATCATCATCATCATCATCACCATCATCATCATCATCATCATCATCATCATCATCATCATCATCATCATCATCATCATCATCATCATCATCATCATCATTATTATTATTATTATTATTATTATTATTATTATTTTCTTTTTTTGGTGGTGGTGGTTGGGGGGGGGGTAGGTGCAGGCCGGAACCATCTTGGTTCTTTTTACCTCTATTTATGAAACATTTATTGGTATGAAGCAGTGACTAACTCCAGTTTTAGACAGACGTAACTCTTTGAGTGCCAAATTTTGGACTGAGTTTACAGTTTTTCTCTGGAACTATAGGCATGTTGGTACTTAGAAGAAAGGTCTATTTACCAGAAATATGAATCTGAGATTCTAATGATAATTCAGACTAATTTGACTTTAGTAGATGGACTTTTGACATAATTGGCACTGAAAGAGTTAAAATCAGCCCTGCTGCTATCCAAACGTACTCTAACTGGATAGAGGGATATTACTCGTATATTACACGGAAATTAGCAAAATTAATATTATAAACGTTTCTCTTTTATTACTATACAATTTTCTACATAGAATTCCACTAATGTTATTACTTCAGTATTTTGTCATTCCATGATAAAATTAAATGTTTGGGCATTACTATATTCATTTAAATTATGTTAATATATATTTTAATATTTTCAAGATAATTTCCCTAGCTATTTCAAATATGTCACAGTCAAATAGCAATACTGTTCATCATCATTACGACTACATGTAATACAGGATCTTCGGTTCCCTCGGGTTTTGTGCGGGCGTTTGTATCTGTCTGTTTCAATATGCAAATTATGTGCGCTAATCCGGTGTCCTATAATATTTCAAAGTGTTTGAAAATACTTTGTAACAGGCAAATTATGTTCAAGTTTTCATCCTTTTTAAACCTAAAAATGTTTTTAATTTGCTTGCATCGTTGTTTTGTTTCGAAATATCGTTTTCTTATTCACATTGAAACTTTTTTTGCTATTTTGCATTGAGTAATATGGAAGGGAATACGACTGAAATGTTACTCTGGTTATGCCAAAGCTCCTGCAGTCCAGTTTTAGATAAAACAATTCGCACACTATTAATCCAAGTGTACAGGGTTTCGTGAAACATTTCGATATTATATTAAGTAGGTTTCATATGATGGAGAGTTTTGGCAGTGTTAGCAACCTAAGATCAACTGTGACACACGAATGACATCCCTGGGGATGTTCAAGGGATACTACCAAGCTCACCAAAGACAGCCGTAATACATGCTTTACGATGTACTCCCAATCAATATTTAAGAAAACTGACATTTATTCGTTTGAAAGCATATTTACAATATCCTGAAATACTGGCCTGCACTAGAAACCTTTCCCACAGCTATGGTTTTTTCTGATTGGCATATTCTAGAATCCATTTTTGAGGGGGAAAAATAGGCCAGTCTACTTAATACTCTCAAGCAACGTTTTCACTTCAATTTCCTCCGGAGAGTTTCCAACTTGTGACACAACAGGGAAAAACTTACCAGACCACTGGCTTGGACCAATGTTTTCTATGGGGTTAGGTTTATTTGTTAACGAATTTTCTAATTCTTTAATGATTTTCTAATATTTTTTTTTTGTATCTTTTTGTTGTGTGTTAAGGGTATATATCAGGTTACGCGTGAGTCTTACAAATGACTTAATAAAAGTCTGAAAATACGCTAAAAGTACCATAAACTATATATTTCCTGAAAGCTAACAAATCTGGGAATAAGTTGATAGCATTTTCATTTGTACCAGTTCTTCTGTGTTGACACAACTATCAGGTAAAGTGATCATAAAAAAAATCACTCAATTGTTAAATCTGCTTTTTTTATTTTGAGCTTGAGCATGTGCATTTCTGTTGCAAAAGCTAGCAGATATGACTTTCTACACAGACGTGTCTCACTTTTTTCAGTGTTTGCGCTATTGTGGAGATACTCACGTTTAAAGTTGAAAAGATGACATTCCATTCTTACATCAAAGGTTTTGACTTTTGGCTCGCTGTAGAGAAAAAACAACTCAACATAGAAAAAATCTGAGACAACTTTTTAAAGATTATATTCTTGTGAACAGTTTGCCACAAACCCCAGGTCTTTATGAGCAAAACTGACGAAGTTGATTTCACAAGAAGTTGAGAAACAAAGGCGAGGAATGATGCCGAGAAAAAACGCTATCAAAGCAAATGCCGACTTCAATAGGACTTACGCTATTTTTCGGGCCTTTGATCGGAATGACACCTTGGTATTCCGTTACGCACTCATGCCTGTTGAGTAAATGGACAAGTTTGGGGCATCAAACTTCAAAGAATGCTTTATTTTAGAGGTTTTACATCCAAAAATGTTATAATCGTGCTCATCTGTCACTTTGGATTCCATGTTGGGGTTTCCCAAGTTTACCCTGATTGGCCGACAAATGACTGACAGGTGGTTACGGGGCAACCGGGTTCTATGATGTTTGCCGTCTTGCGTGGGGCCCAATATAGGTGTCAGTAAATAGGAACTTCAGTCTCAGTTCAGAAAGTTTCTATCAAGTTTAGAGGATCGTTGCTTACATTTGTGTGATTAGAAAGTGCTATTGCAAAGATGCCGAGAAAGAAAAAACCTAGGGGCAGACCGATGCCCGCGTCAGTTGCAAGTGAACTCAAAGCGTCTGATCTAGGATCATACTACAATCAGTTCCCTCCAGTAGAGACGACCCAGCAACCCGACGTGAGCCTCACGGAGACCCCGGGTGGAGACCCCGCAGCGCTCCATCAGGTCCACAAGCACTTTTCTTGATGCCAAGACTTCCTCTGCGCGAATTTCCTTTACTGACCTTTTTTGTGTTTTTCACCTTCGGCATGTTTCAACTTTCACACTGCTAGTATACCTCATAATTCACTGATCTTCACCGACTCCCTGGCACTGCGATAATGGGGTTTGCCTGCCCAGCTGATCGTAGTCTGCTTGTGCGGAGCATGCGCAGAAGCGCTCACACCTGCTGTATGTAAATGAGGCTCCTGTTGGATTCCTGCAAGGTGGAGCTTAGAAGCTTAGCTAGTCCCCAGCCAAAGCCACACCAAATAGTGAGAACCAGGCCCAATACATTTGCCAAAATTCACAATTTTTCTTTACACAACCTGAAATCTGATTCCGGCATACAAAACTTAAAGGAAAAGTGAATAACATGTGTGAAAATAGCAAAAATGATGGTTTAACACATTGTAACCTGATATATGTCCTTAAGCAAAGTTCGTAGTGCATTATTTAAAAAAAAAAAATTGCGTCTTTCTTACACATTGTTTTATTAATTTATTTATTTATCTATTTATTTATTTATTTATTTATTTATTTATCCATTCATTCATTCATTCATCCATCCATTCATTTATTCATTTATTTCTTTAGTTGTTTTAGCAGTAGATTTGACACAGATGTGTGGGCCACCAGACAATTGTTTACGCATTTGTTTAATACGAGGGATGGCTGAACAGTTCTAAGCCTAGATATGAAAGCCCCGAACAAAGTCGACGGTTTTCATTTATTTCTCTACATAGTCCCGTTCCAGGTTTACACACGTTTGCCAGCGATGCTGCAAGGTCTGGATGCAAGTCGAGAAGACATTTTCATCAGCCACCCTAAAAAAAAATGTCATTCACAGCGGAAATGACGTTATCATGACTAGGGAAAATGATGGTGATGCAGGATGCTTCCCATTGTTTGGACTGAATGTTCGTTTCTAGTTCTAAATGATTTATCCAGGTCTCATTCATGGTTACAAATCGGGCCAATAAATCATCGGGATCTGCTTCAGAACGGCAAAAATTATCACGGGACGCCAGGAATCAGACACGTTTTTGATCCGCTGTCAAGAGCTTTGGCACCGACACTTTTGTCATTCCCAACTCTAGGTGATAATGTGCTGAACCCTCTCATAAGAAATGCCCACAGCACTGGCAACATGTCGAGCGGTCAATCGTCGATCAGCCATCACCATGTCATGGACCCGGGTAATGTTTTCTCGAATGTCTGCTGTTGAAGGCCTTCCTGGATGCGCGTCATCGTCAAGGCTCGCTCTGCCACGCTTGAATTCCGCAACCCATTTCTTAACAGTAGAAAAGGAAATGGCATCATCTCCTAAAGTAGAGACCATGTCGGCATGTATTTGTGTTGACGTTAGCACTTTCAGTTGCAGGTACTTGATGACTGCCCTATAGCCAGTTTTGCCAATTTCCAGTGATTTCAATTGGTAGGTTCACAAGATGGTCTGGAAAAAAGACACTTACCACACAACAGTAGCAGTTCTTGTGTCTATGATTCATTAAATGATTGTATTTGTTGGTGGTAAAAGTTTGTTTCAATCTGATTGAGATAACCCGCTTAGCCATAGAACTTTTCAGCCAGCCCTCGTATCAGAATACAACTTGCGCAAGTCCTTTGTTTATTATTATTAAAGTTTTTTTCATATCATACGGTCGAAGTAAAAACTATCAATGTCTTGTTCACATACCAAACCCAACGTTTCTGTAAATTTACCGGGGTTCATTTGATCCTAAACAAATGAATCCGAGAGAGGTTCGAGAGCTTCACATGAGATACACAAAAGTGAATTATTATGTCCTACAGCACCAATAGTAATTTCCAAAGACATGCCACAGCGATCGGTCAGCCAGGTGAGATCATGGATCAGCGTACAAGATATGAATATAAAAAATTGTCAGCCAAAATATAAGCAATACACGTTGCAATTGCTTGTCTGGTATTGTGACTGCAACATACACATTTCCCTGTTGTATTGCCGAGTCTGCAGTCATTAACAATTATAGGACCTCTTGATCAACACCAATCAAGCGAAGGCTTACTATACTCATCAACTCTGCACGTGCCCATACCAGAACTGATCAAAGGTACAACATAGATATTGTCAACACGTAAAGGTATAAAATCGTGATCAGCTTTGTAAGGTAAAACATAGTTAACAGCAGTTGATGTGTTGCCTTGAAATCACACATGATGATATATTTTCTCGCATCTATTGAATATTTGAACACATCATATTCAATTTGACTAAATTCAACTATATCACTTGTATACATAATTTAAAGATGGAAAGTAAAGAAAATATGTCAGCAGGTAACGCAACATATTACTCCTTAGCTTAATCCACACGTTATCTGGGTGAGTCAGGTGCAAATTCAAACGTTCTCGAATACAGTCTTTCACAGATACGGCGACGTCGCCAGACAAATTATATGTATTTTTCTTTTTCTTTCGTGGTTTTTTTTTGTGCTTTTTTGTTTGTTGGTTGTTTTTTTTTTTGTTTGTTGGTTTTTTTTTTTGTATTTTGTTTTTTTTTGTTTGTTTGGTTTTTTTTGTTTTTGTTTTTTTTTTTGTTTTTTTTTTTGTTTTTTGTTTTTTTAGTTTTTTTTTTTTTTTTTTTTTGTTTTTTTTTGTTTTTGTTTTTGTTTGCTTTTTTGTTTTGTTTTGTTTTGTTTTTTTGTTTTGTTTTGGTTTCATTTTGTTTTGGTTTGTTTGTTGTTTTTTTTTTTTTTTTGTCACACGGTTTATGCAAATCGTAACCAGGTAGCTGTGAGTCAGAGTCAGGGCTCGCGTGCGTTTTTTTTGTATTTTTTCCGTCAGTGTCACAGTATATACATAACCGTACAAAAGTAATCGGATATTGATAGAATATGACCTCAAGCAGGAGGTAAATGATGTTAAGTGATGTGTGCCCGTAACATCAGGTGACCAGGGAGAAGGTGAAGGCAGGGGAGAACAAGGTGACCCCCAAGACCCAAACTCCTGAAACCTGGAGTCAATAGGGCACCAACAGGTGCTTCTCATGGCAATGGCCTGATGAGTTATGTGATGTGTAAAGATTATATGCGTGTGCGCAATGCTACCCTCCCAAGTCGCTGCGCGTGGTGTTTGGAGGTGAAAGGCTTCCCATATGAGTGGTATACCGAAAGAAAATTGATAGGCAGGTCTCGACCTGTGATGCCTCGTGGAGAAGATTGTAAATGTAATGAACTTATACATTTCTCTAAAATATGACGAACAGGGCTGATGTCTAACGCAGCCATCCATTTGGGAAGATGAGATCCTTTGCCAATACCACAGTACAGTGTAAGTTGCTTTCGTGGAATGACTTTTGTCGGGACACATGCTTGTTTCGAATGGCCAAAAAATAATATTCGCGTACAGGCACTTTTCCAGAGGTAACTAAACACCCGATGCCAGCAAGACTATAAATTGTCTGTCTGCGATAATAAATTCAGGTTTCAATTTGATAGTCATTTCTGCATAGTGCACCTAAACTTCCCAGTCTCTCAACACTCAGTTAACATTCTGCTCGCCAAGGCGCAACCAGGGGGGCGTAGTAAAGGTCATGCACCGTCAAGCTGACACTCAGACTCAACTGCTGTAATTTTATGTATAACAGCACAAACAAAAAACCATGTAATTTTTTAAGTTTTTTGGTTGCACAGAAATAAACCTTCAGTGCCTGGATACATTAAATGCAACAGAACCTGTGCCAGGAATACAAACTAGTGCCTTTAGGACTGCACACGTTAAAACTTCCCTGATATATGGGCTAAATGTTATGCATTATTTTCAGGTACCCCATACTTTCTAAAGACTCAACAAATTACCCTCTAATGTCACCTGTTCCCAAGTCTATCACTGTGTTTTCTTGAGCGCTTTTTCATGTACGCATTTTACTGTATACGTAGATACAGTGGTCTGTTTGTCGAAAATCCAGGTAATCGCAGAGGCATCCTGACACCTGCTGAGGAGTTCCACTTTAAATACACTGTCGTGACCAGACTTTTGTATCTACACATATAAAACTATATATTTTCTGTTTTTTACAGATATGTAGTTTTCTCTCGCGTGGACAGAAAGGTTGTAAGTTATTATGGTCAAACATAAGTGGTGCTTTTGTGAAGGGGTCTCATTTACATTTTGCAACACGATTTCTCCAAACATATAACAGATGCAAGCTTGAAAATTTGCTTAATTGTACCTTAAGTCATAACTTAGGAACTCAATTCTTTGTTTTTTTCTTTTAAACATCACATTACATATAATCACAATGTTTGCGTCATTGTTCAGTTCAACGTTGTTTATGATGTTTATGGTTTATGTCCACAGCCACAAGTCTCAGCCTATTGGTAAGACAAGAATGGAGCGCGAAGCATAAGTCCTGCCATACACACGCACACACCAAATAAATAAATAAATAAATAAATGAATGAATGAATGAATGGATGGATGGATGGATGGATGGACGGACGGACGGACGGACGGACAGACAGACAGACAGACAGACAGACAGACAGACAGACAGACAGACAGACAGACAGACAGACAGATAGATAGATAGATAGATAGATAGATAGATAGATAGATAGATAGATAGATAAAAAATTCAGAAACGTTAATCCTGGCCACGAGATACCTTTTAGCGGTGGCGCGACGTTTTACAGTTATCAGTATTCCTAACCTGTATATCTTACGTAAAAACCTATACCCGTATTATATAGGCCTTGAATACGTCAGTTTCCTCTTATGATAGGTGCAAATCCGGATTTTTTAAGCGGGGGCGGGGAGGAGGTTTCGAAAGCATTTTGGTCCTAATGCGCGGACCTGAGCAGCCTCCTGACGGGGATCCAGTCGTGTTGTCCCTCGAAGCTAGTGGATTTGTTATTATTTCAAATCATAAAACAGTTTTTCTTGCACTGCAGTGACAGATACGTTCGGCTTTATTTGTAACCTAGTTCCATCTAATATTAACCTTAAATGTGCAACATTTTGTCCCATTCTGTGCTTCCCTGGAAGCGAAATATTGTGAATTTTGGGATATGTTCCTACATTGACAACTATAGAGATTTAATTTATGTAACCCTTTAAAGTCTTTGGTCGAATGAAGGTGATTATTTTGTGTATTTTATTTCATCATGCAGTTTTATTTACCAGAATGAAGGGTCACGTGCAATGACACAGGTGCTGTGGGGTTCTCCAGTGATACATGTATTTTATGAGAAAACCTAATAGTAGCAGGACAACTTCTTTTATGGAAAACCGAGGACATCAAGCGACAAGAAAATGATAGAACATATCTCCTAGACCGCAAACACACGTCGGTCTACCTACTACCCTAATCGTGTGAAAGTCACCCCGTAAGTCGCATAATTTGAAAGTTTATAATTGCTTCCCAGTGTAAGTATGTTGAAATAATAAATATACAGACAGACAAATGAATAAAATAGTCAAATGACAACTTGCAGAGCCGTTTCCTGGTACATAAAGCTCATTGTGGATGGCGTATTAAGGCGTTCTTTGGCACCTGCCCTGTCTCGGGCATGAAATGTGGAAGTTCGTGCCTAAACTTCGAACGCTTGTTTAGCGAAACTCGAAAGTGAACGCAGCGAATCAGGGCGGCAGTTTATTTCAATCGCTTTTTTTCCTGCTTCGTTAAGTAAACTCACGAGCAAAGCTAAATCGAACCCATGTAAAACTGCAGTATGGCCAGTCCCTTGAGTGCGTTGCGTGCCGTAATATGTGCTATAGCGAGTCTCCATGACGGTTCCTGCAATACGTTGGTAATAGTCGCTGTGAACACCGCCCATAAACCGTGACATGGTAAGCAATTTATCCGTCTATACACACGGAGTTACTACTGTGTAAGTGGCTCGCCATGGAAATAGAAAATATATATGTCTTCCAGTAGATTTCACAAATTGGACTTCAATAAGGTGCACGCTTTCATTCTGCAATCAGACTTGTACACCTCGGCATTAGATCGACCAGCGGATAAATATTTGGCTCACAGTCTATGCATTCCCTGTCTGCATTGAAAATAGACACCAATGTTTGTTTACAATTATATTAATATAATGATAAATCGAAAAGCAAATTAGTAAAGGGCCACATTAATTTGGTTGCATAGCAAAACTTAACCCGTTCTTGTTTGGTACTGTCCTTTTAATGTGTACTACTGAGCTATGAATTGGGTTTATATATATATATATATATATATATATATATATATATATATATATATATATATATATATATATATATATATATATATATATATATATATATATATAACCCAACACATGTATAGGCCTATGTGTTAGGCGCATCAATACCTTTGATACATTCACCATCTGTTTAAGAGTATGTAGGATCTTACGAGTGAGATACAAAAAAGAAAGAGAAAAAGAAAGATCAACCAAAGAATCATCTGGTGCTGTTATGTAACAAAATCTGAAAAATGGAAAAATTGGGAGTTCCATGTTGGAAAAGGGCAAAGATATGACTGCTTTTGTGCTTACTCAACAAGAGGTTGTCATAACAATTCCATACGCATTGTCTAAACCTTTTTCCACTCAAAAAGCCGTATGAAGAGGTGTTTGAGAAAATTGAGTACATATATATGTACAAATATATATTCCATTATTATTATTATTATTATTATTATTATTATTATTATTATTATTATTATTATTATTATTATTATTATTATTATTATTACATACTAGAACTTCAATGAGTCAGTAACGCCATCTGGCGTCACTAACTCACTGAGACGATCACCATGCCCATCACACTGTCTTACAATAAGCTCCAATGGCATGTCATTTTTTTTATCAAACGATCAAAGAGAGTTCCTGGAGCAGATTCTATTGTGGGCAGGGGATCTAACTCGACATACCCTATGAAATGAACTTTTTTTGCTTCATCAACATCAATATTGACATTTTGCAAAAATACACACATTACACACCGTTACATGTACCAATATAGCATAACCCAAAGCACGTACAACACATTACAATAGTCTAAAAAGTTGCCCGCCTGGCGGCAGCACACCTGTTATTCACATGGCCAGTATAGGAACCAGCAGAGGAAAATTTGATCCCTAATGTATGTAGGCCTATACATATATATATATATATATATATATATATATATATATATATATATATATATATATATATATATATATATATATATAAATATATATATATATAGTCACATCCACTTTCGACTAAAGTGATAATTTATCATACAAACATGTATCAGACGTTAGGCCCATGACATCTGAATGGCTCTCCTACGAAAACTGTACTGAGCACGCAAAATATAGAACCCCATTTTGTCAGTGCCGCTGTAACACAGGGTTTCGGTGTGTTATAAGTTTTTGCCAGCTAAACTGACAGCTGCATTGCCTCAAACCTTATTCCTTAACTGCTTGATAGACTTGAGAAGCCCCAGTTAAACTTAAATGCTTACTTTTATGAAATTTTGACTTATCTCTGCAGCATTTGATTCACTTGCCTTCGTATTTCACAGCGTCCCACAGAATTCGGAGTAGCTTTGCGAGTCGAGCTTTGAATATCCTGTGTCTGCGTATGGGGGGTATAAATTTTGTTGGTCAGAAATGATATACATCTCTTCACCTCTCATCTTCCTATAACGACGGGCTTCCCTTGCAACGCTCTGGGTCGGGCACCTCGTTTTCATGGTGCACTTTTTGTGTCAGATTGGCTGTCGCCGGTCTGGCTGCACGACCGGCATATAAAGTGGGTATGGACAAAGATCTCAAAGAGCCCATTGACATGTTTAATGATGGTCTCGAGAGCCTGTATGAGGAAGAAGCTTGTTATTTTGTCAACCAGGACACTAGTTTCAAACTTCATAATGGGGAAGTAAATAGTGGACTGTTCCATCATGATGGTCTTCATCTGAATGCCCATGCAAGGCACGTTCACACTTGTTCAAAACATGGGTGTTGACCTTATGCCTGGGGTCAGGAGTGTTGCAGTTGAAATGTCAAAAGTACGGTCAGTCAAAGAAGATAAGAATAATAGTAACAGAATGCCTCACAAAGAACAGATCGGCATATGTTAAAAACCATAAACAGCAAAATAATGCAGCACAAAAATAGAAAACTTGTTAATAAACTTTACATGTGTTGGTCAGGAAAGGGTCATTGTAATCCTAACCTGGTGCATAATCTATTGGAAGAAGAGGGAAAAAACTATTTAAACAAAAATAAGGGCCAAAAGGGTCAACGACATAATAAAAATAATTACCCGAAATTCACAGAAAGGTACCAGAAACACCCGGGCATACTGGCGCATGTTGAAACGCCTCAATGGTTATAATGATGTCCCCATAAGGATCCTTGATCCACGAGACAATTCACGCTATATTGAGGATCCAAAAGAGATTAGTCGTGTCCTGGGTGAATACTGGCGTAACACTGGGGCACAGAAGGGTAAATTAAATAATAGTGATAATGAATTATTGAATAATACACAGTCGCAAAGAGTTCAGGAATAACATTCATTGACTGGTGAAACATTCAAGGATGTTACAATAGACTTTGCCATTGTTGCATCCGCCATTAAACGGCTCAAGCTAGGCAAGGCCCGCGGGGTGGACAGCATTCCTCGTGAATTTTTAAAGTATGGTGGATCCGCAGTAGTAAACAGTTTGGTGGTATTGTTTATTTTTTTTTAAGTTGAGGGAAAGCTTTCCGGACCAATGGTGTAAAGGTTTGGTAAAACCATTGCATAAAAATGACAGTAAAGAAAGTCTAAGTAGCTGCCGTAGAATAACAATTACGTCAAAGAAACGTTTCACTTCCGTTATCGAAGCACAGTTTATGTCATATTTGGAGGAAAATAAAATTTTGGGCGAACATCATGGAGCTTAGCGCAGAGGTCGCCGCTTAGAAATTCAGTTTTTTTACTCTCAGGGGTTTATGTTCGCTGAGAAAAAGTCGAAAGTTTAAAACCTGGCTAGGTTTCTTAGACATCTCTAAGGCCTTCGATACAGTTGGCAGGGACAGACTGTTCCTTCACTAATGGGAAAAGAGTGTGCAAGGTGAGGCATGGCGTCTAATGAAAGGTATTTATAGCAGGGTCGAAAATAAAGTGATATTTGGGCTGTTCGAGAGCACATAGTTTGAAGTAATAAATGGAGTGAAGCAGGGATGTATTTTATGTTTTCATTAGTTGTGTGTTAATTAGGGGACATATAATGCAGCCATGACCTTGGAATCCCATTTGTGAACGATAAAATCCCTGCCTTTTATGTGCAGACGATGTTTGTCTTCCAGGTGATTGTGAGGAAAATTTACAAAGAATGTTAGATATCTCAGATGTGTTTGCATCTTAATGGAATCTGGCTTTTACCAATGATAAATTTGAAGTAATGGTGATCTGTAAACGTGTAAATCATGACAAAAAGTGGAAACTAGGAAATTTGCATATTACAAAATGTACCTCGCACAAATATTTGGGTATTATGTATTCATAATTTTTGAATGACTCTTCCCATATTAAGCTAAACCTAAAAGACAGGATAGCAAGATTACGAGGTTATTTGTGCAGCTTTCTGTCTTCCCATGACAATATTAATAGGGTAAGTTATGGCGACATTATATGGAAGCATGTGATATCACACTCTATCTGTTTGTTCTGTTTGGCTGAATAACACTAAGGAAAGTTTGTCACTTCTAAAATCATTTCAATATTCCATCACTAAAGCCATTCTACACATAAAATCTGCCCCAGCAATGCCGCGCACTTTTGGCGAATTAGGCTGGTTGTCAGTAGACCTTATATTGAACCGACACCGTATAAGGTTTTTCACAGAATGAAGTAGGACCTACCTGATACCAGCTTCTGTGAACAAGTGTTTACAAAATTAAGTGCACAATATCTAGATGGAGAAACTGTAGCCTGGCCTTATTGTTCTGAGGTATATGATGTACTCAAAAATGTAGGATTGGATCGTGCTTTTCATAGCTAGGATGAGTTTTGGTTAGTACCTTACATGAAGCTGAGTATTGAAAGTTATAAAGTATCATTCTTTCAAGATATTGATGATGGTTCTTCACAGTGCTGGTACCGTGCGATGAAAGGATCTACTTTTTGGGAAGATTACTTGTTTAAGATGGACGATTTTTATGCAACACAGCTAAAATTTAAAGCACGTACGGGTTGCCTTATCAAAAAATTCGGAACGATGGGGCATTTCGGATTCTAAATGTGCACTGTGTAAAGAAGCTGAAGAAGATTTGGCTCATTTTCTCTTCCTCTGTCCGGCCCTCAAAATATCAGAAAAGAATGCTATAGTAAATTGGAGAACAATTTAATAAACCTGGATGCAGCATATTTGTGGGCAAGGTATTGTGGTTCATCTCTTTTAACGAAACTCTGTTTATTTCTAGGAGATCATGGTATCTTACACAGTAACGACGTGAGGGCCCTTTTCGATAACATTTGTAAAGAGTTTTTAGTGAATGCGTGGAGTTTAATGCTTGACCCAGTACAGCCGATACTGACCAGACATATATTTTAATTATTTTAAGCACAGTATATAGTCGTATTTGTATGTGTTAACCATTTTTTACTTGGACCATCGGAGGCCTACCCCGAGCCTCCGGTGCCCCCGATGTAAAGGGGTGGTCATCCTAATAAATCACATTATAGGCTCGATATGTGTGCAGCTGTTTTAGAAATAGGGCTCACCAGAATTTGTGACTGCAGCAGCAAACTATGCAAATAAGACAGACTGAGACAAATTTCCCTCTAAAGACACAATTTGCTCTCATCCTAAATGAGGTTTGAATGTTGAAGATAAAAAGTATACATTTATAAAAATATATAAAAATTACAACTTGGAAGTATTTTTTCTATTTTACGTGTCACAAACCTCTTAATGGGCATGTGACATTTAACAGATTCTCACGGAAGAGCAGCTGTCATTGAACATAGCATCTTTATACCATCTTTATATCCCATCTTATTGCTTCCGATTCTTATTTTAAACAAATAATTGTTTGATATATCTAAACTGTTCATACCCTTTAATTTTAAACAAAGAATGATTCATTTCAAGCAGACATTTTCGCGTGTGAATACTTTACGTTTAACCTACCATAAAGAACTTATGATTAATATGGTAATTTTACTCCGAAGTAATTGATTAAAATCCGCCAAAACAGCTACATATCAATTTTTAAGGGTGCTGCCAAAAGTGTAACCATTTTCATTATACACAGTGAAATACTTTAAATCTGTTACATATACTGACAGTCAATGAAAACCCGCCAGTTTATTTTATCTTTTTTTTTTATCTTTTTTTTTTAGTTTGTTTTGTTTCTTTTTTTTTTTTTTTTTTTTTTTTTTTTTGGTTTTGTTTTTTTTTTTTTTTTTTTTTGTTTTTTTGTTTTTTTTTTGTTTTTTTGTTTTTTTTTTGTTTTTGATTTGTTTTTTTTGTTTTTTGTTTTTGTTTGTTTTTGGTTTTTGGTTTTTGGTTTTTGGTTTGTTTGTTTTTTGTTTGTTTTTTTGTTTTTTTTGTTTTTGTTTTTGTTTTGCTTTTTCTTGCCTCCAAAGCAGACTCAAGCTGCATATTTTGTCTACTCCGCTAGGGTCTGCCCTTTTGTGACAAGGTCTCTGTTTCAGCGTTGGAAAAGTGACTCAGTTTATAATTGGCTGAGTATGGTTACTACGGTAACAGGCCCCAGTACACCAGGGACCAGAGGCTGCTACTGGTCAAGTCGATAATGATGAACTTCCTGATTGGTGTCTCAGTCTAGGGGAGGTCACAGTGTACTTTTGTTTCCCTCACTATAAATAAAAGCTTGTCGAAAAAGGGCAGACCAAGTGTAGTAACACGGAGCTTGGTCCGCTTTTCAGGCAGTGTTTTTGTTAATATAAAAAAATTTCAGGTCAGAATCTGTCACAATGTCCTATCACAATATTAGCAAGATTACGCTACTTAAGAGTCTGGCATAAAGCCTACGCCACGTACTCTGTTTGCACAACCTGAAGTCCTAGCAACACTGTCAGAGTAACAGTCACTTATAGGACGTGTGTCCACCTGTGGAAATAATACAGACAGTGCATCTCTTCCGCACACTTGCAACTCCGCATCGGATCCCATGCTGTAGAATGCTATCTCGCTGCTCCTGCAACGCCTGGATCTGCTGCTGCTCGGTATAGGGTGAGGCGTCCGTCCGTTGATGCTTCGTCCAAGTTAGTTGGTCTCACAGATATTCAATGGGGCTTATATCTGTAGAGTATACTGGCCATGGTGGCACATTAACATTCCTTGTCGCAGAAAGTTTATGGTGGTACCGGCTATGAAACTAACTATTTTGACTGCACTACCAATACAAGAGCGCAGCGATATATCAAAGTCCACCGGAGGAATAAAAGTGATGTACAAAACACAGATTTAGAATGGGGAACAAGCACAACGCATATCAAAAATAAGGACATGTAAGACACAGCTATAGAATGTACAACAAGCACACCACACATCAAAATAATATAAAAAATGATATACAAAAACACAGCTTTAGAATATGCTACAAGCACACCGTACATCAAACATAACGACATACAGAGCACAGGTGTAGGATGTGCACCAAGCACACCACACAACAAAAAATATAAATACCTACAATCTGGCATTCTTTACAAACTTACAGTCACTCCCATTGTGATCTTAACTTATAATTTTGATTCAAACGTACTCTTACTCTAACTCTTACACTTTACGGAAATAGAATGTCACAGCAAAATTTCTGAAAGTTATTTATTCATATTTGCCCTGGTAGCCCACTCAGAGCATAGCTACGCTGAGCTCAAATTAATGCTATAAGGTTTCCCTCTTATTACTGTACATGCAGCATTTAACACAGGTTTCCCCACTATTGTTATTACTTCAGCATCTTGTAATTCTATGTGCGGTCTGGCATTGTCCTGCTGAAACCATACAATGTCCCTAGGCTGTGGTTTTGTAGGAAGGGGATCAAATTGGATTCAATATGTCGTTGATGTATCGTAGGGCGGTGAGATTGCCATCAATGTCAGTAGTGGTGCTCTGTGATGCCAGGATATCCCTGCCCACACCATTACGCCAGCAGTTCCCCAGCGGTTGGCTTGTCTGATGCAGCAGTCACCAGACTGTACACCTATTTGACCCTACGCCCGTTCTTGACCGTTGCCTCCCTCCAAGCGTAGCCTCGATTCGTTCGAAAACAACAACCCCCTCCCCAATATCGGGCTGTCCAATCCACATGCTGCTGGCACCATCCCAGCAAACATACTCTAATTGGGCCAGTACTGGCTTTGTACAGGCACATATCGGCAGTACCGGCAGTTGGTTAGCCAGTACAAAGCCGTTACACTACCAGCACTTCTGAAAAGAATAATTCCTGCTGCTGAAGGTGAGTTTCCTGGACGGTTCTGGGCCAGTAATGGCCCAATACAGGCAAATTCTTATCAACAGCACGACACCTGGTGAGCAGTTGCAGTGCAGTGAATCGAATTGTGGGATACCAAATTGAGCGCCAAACACGAGTGAGCGACGGACGGGTGACCGGTTACATCAGCGGCAAATTACCATTTTTGATATATCTCTAGTGAGTTTATTTCATACATTCAATTCAATACATTTTGTAGCATACATGGATTATAGTTTCACGGCTCATATGTGTAGAATCACACGGAGCCTGAGGTAATCAAGTGGGTGCAGCACAGTGAGCGAAAATATAAGCATTTGCCTATACTATAGGGGATTCTGATCGAAAATGTCTTACTGGTCAAAGCGGCGAAAGATTAAATCAAAAGTAAATGAAAAGCTGCAGAACATTGCTGATAATGATGTACGGGGCACAGAATTACTAGGTGATGTCAGTGTCAATGTACAAGATGACAGCAATGGTGAAGTGGTCATTGAATTCGAATGTGAAAATGGAAGTGTCTCTGAAGATGAACGATTACATAGAGTGCATAATGAAGGGAAAACTACAGACAGTCACGATGACATGAATAGTATTCCTACTCCTAGTATGCACCAGGCCCAGGCCCAGGATGAGATTTATGATAACGATCTGTACTATGACTGTAGCTCTGGATCTGATAATGATCATGGTTTCTCTGACGATGACAGTGTCAATGATAAAGAGATTGATCTGCGTCCATTATTGTGTAAATGGGCAATTGACAATAAAGTAACTCACACTGCTCTGAGAGAGTTGCTAGGTATTTTGCAGAAATGTCATCCAGAGCTACCAAAAGATCCCAGAACACTTCTATATACTGGGGAAGTTGAAGGGATTAAGGATTGTGCAGGTGGTTTGTACTATCATTTTGGTGTTAAAACAGGTATCTTGTCCAAATTACATTCTTATACAGAATTACTGGAGACCGACACATTGTCTGTTCAGTTTAATATTGATGGACTGCCATTATTCAAAAGTAGCAGTGAGCAGTTTTGGCCAATTCTAGGCCTATTACAAACACATGTTCCTGTCAAATTGGAGCCATTCATAGTAGGTTTGTTTTTAGGAAAATGTAAGCCAAAAGATCCTAATGAATATTTATCAGATTTTGTAAAGGAATTGACTGAACTACAGGCAAATGGACTGAACTACAATGGAAGGGTCTACAAAATTTTGATCGCTAGCTTTGTCTGTGATGCCCCTGCTAGAGCATTTACTAAACAGATCAAGTCACATACAGGCTATTCTGGATGTGAAAAGTGCTGCCAGACAGGGGTGTACACCAGCAATAAAATGACATTTCCTGAAGTAAATGCTCAGCTTCGAACAGATGCTAGTTTTGATGACATGGCAGATGAGGACCATCATACTGGCCCTAATCCTTTAAGAGGATTATCACTTGGTATGGTGTCCTGTTTTCCTCTTGATTATATGCACTTGGTGTGCTTGGGTGTTATGAGGCGACTTTTAATATTGTGGATGAAGGGGCCACTGAAGACTCGATTGGGAATGCAAACTAAATCATTAATATCCGAATCGCTTCTTCATTGTGCCCGTTATATGCCCAAAGAATTTGCCCGTAAACCAAGGGCACTGAGAGAAGTAGAACGCTGGAAGGCGACTGAATTTAGATCATTTCTTCTCTATACAGGGCCAGTAGTTTTGATAGATAAAATTGCTACTGAAATGTACAAGAACTTCCTGTTGCTGTCAGTAAGCGTACACATATTTACTAATCCATCCTTGTGTCATAGTTTCTGTGATTATGCACAGGAACTTGTTGTCTGCTTTGTTCAGCACTTTTCCAAGTTGTATGGAGCAGATCAGATAGTGTACAATGTGCACAATTTGATTCACCTAGGCCTGGATGTTAAAGTGCATGGTCCATTGGACCAATTTGCATCATTTCCATATGAAAACTTTCTTGGAAGTTTAAAAAAAATGGTCCGCAAGCCAAACTTTGCACTTCAGCAAGTGGTCCTCAGGTTAAATGAAAGGTCCAAACTACCAGCTGTGAATTGTGCGCCTATTGACAAATCTTCTGTATCCCTGAAGAAGCAACACTACTCTGGTCCACTTCCAGATAGAAATGCACACTACACACAGTACAAGAAAGCCCAGATGAATGGATTTCTTATTACCACTCAGATGGGTAATAATTGTATAAAAGTAGGGGATAAAGTGGCCATTGTAAAAAACATCTTGCAATGTCAGACAGGAGTATATATTGCTTATAAAATATTCAAGACAAGGGATGCATTTTTTTCCTATCCGCTGAACTCTAGGCAAATAGATATCCACAAAGTGTCAGAAATTTCTGCACAGCTTTTTATTACAGATGTTAAATCTATTAAAGGCAAATATGTTTTGCTACCGTATAAGGATGAGCATGTAGCAATGCCTCTAATCCACACATTTTAAGACAGCCGTCTTTCTGTCATGAAATAGATTACTAGAGTCTATGGTTGCAGGGAGAAGATGATGGGTGTTAGAAGAATCAAAATGTGCTCAAGTCACTTATTAGTTGTTTCCAAATCAGAAACACATTGAATGTCAGTTTGGACATTAACAGATTCATGAGTGTTCACTATAAATGTATTGCAAAATATGCACTATTACATTGATTGGTTTCTGTCAAATGTCAATTCGTGCATCTGTATATAAGTGTAAATGTATTGCAAAATGTATTGAATTATCCAAATTTTCCAATTGTAAAATTTTGTTTCAGGTAAAATTCTCGAAAAAATGTATGTAGTTGTTGTGTTTGGGGGAACAAACGAGGTTGAATTAGTGCCGTCCAACTGGCTCCCAAACCAAAGCTCAACCTATTGGCCTCCATTTAGGTCTCCTTATGCCATCACTAAGGCAGTGAAGGAAAGGCTAGACCCTGACGTAAAGACATGGCCAAAGTATGGCATACAGGTGTTGTCTGCAGCTCGTAAGTATTTTATGTACATAATCATATTTTTTGCAATATAGTGTGACAACACGCAACATACAGGGCAAGAAAATCCCTTCGGGGTTTAGTTGTCTGAGGACAAGTGCTCCTATATTTAAAAAAAATGTCAATTTCACTTGTTTGTCAAATATAAGACAGACTTCAGATCTATTTGAGTTTACGTCTATTGAAAAACTGTTCAAAAGTTAATAGAATTTTTAGATAAATTTGGTATCTGATAGATCCTGATAATTGCTTTTATCAGAATGTATGTACAGTTTATTAAACAAAACTGCAAAGATGCAGACTTTGTGAGCATGATAAGCAAATTGATATTATGAATATGGTTCTAAAAAATATATATCCAATTTCTTTTGTGACAAATGTATAAACAATCATAACATAGTGATAAATTTAACTCAATTTCCAATTCTTCAAGGTGACTATGAAGATGGACGAAGAAAAGCCAAAAAGGCTGAAGACACAGACAACCTTGAAACAGATGATGGATTACCCTTAGGCAGAGGAACTCGGAAGTAAGTTTTGTGTTTTTATGTAGTTACACAGAGTAAATGATATATATATATATATATATATATATATATATATATATATATATATATATATATATATATATATATATATCCTAATAGAAGCACATCCCAACTTCTGACCCAGGTGGGCTTTATTCCATGTCAACATATTTCCAGTCATGTAGCCAACTAATGCTACCAAATGAAAAGTAAGTGTCACTTGTAGGAAATTAAGACTTTTTTGATCGCTATGTACTGTAGAGCCAAGTATTTTTTCTTTCAAAATAGTAATAGTTCCTTGAAAGCCCTGTCTTGTCCAATGAATTTTTGCAGTAGCAGAGCATGCTTCTATTAGGATGAATAGAGTATATATCAGTGCTCGACATTAACCCTTGCCTAATTACCCCATGCAAATAGGAAACTGGCCAGGGCAAGTAGATTTTTTGGGACACCTGCCACTCAGGAATAGTGGCTCTCCAACTATCTCAATGTGAATGAACAAAATTAAGAACTGGTCATACATTTAATACAATTCTCAGTGCCTTTCCTTGTCAGTGTAATGCCAATTGTGTGGGAAAACAACCTTATTTATACCCAGAACTCAGGGAAAGGTATACACAAAAAGCACTGTTTTGAGGCTGCCTAAAATACTTCCCCACAAGGCCCAAATTAACCCTTTCATTGCTGAATTTTGGACTGAGTCAAAAGCTTTCCTTGGCGCACTTTGTGCCCAGTGCACACAAAGTGCGTTGAGGAGAGCTGTTAACTGACACTGTAATTTCCAAAAGAAAATTCAGACCAGGCATGATAGGAGATGAAAGGTAGAATTTAAACGCATGTATTAAATTCTCTTATGGATATAAATTATTTTTAGATGAATATTCTTGGGAATTATTCAATAGAGGTGAAAGAGTTCATCTTTGGAACAAGTAAAGATCAACAGGCACTTGCCCTTCCAGGCAAGTACTTCAAAATGGTCACTTAAATACATGTTTTCTTTGCAGTAAACTTCTTAAGAACAGCCTGTCATACTGGTTTCATATTTATGGATATTACCTTGGTAGATATCCACCAAGTTTGTGAAATGAATGCTTCATGGGTTTTATTCAATATTTTTTACACGAGGTTGTATGGATATACATAGTTCATATTTTTGTAAGCTGGTTGTGCTGAGATTGTTCTCTGTAAACTTCAGAAGCTGTAGTCAGAAAGCATGGGTGGCACAGCAGCCAGTAAAAGACTGTTTGAGCAGTTGAGTGCATGGTATCAGTCAGCAGAGCATAGGATCATTATGATCCTCTAGGTTTTATTATGTCTCAAAAGAAAATCAGTTTCTATTATAAGTGTATAAATAAACTACATTTCTCTAGGCGTAAAAGGAAAGAAGTGTCATCAAGTGACGAAAACGAAGAAGAGGATCCTGCATGGTCGCCTCCTCAGGGAACCACTAGGAAGAAAACTCAGGGTATGGTGCTACCGCAAGCCCCTGCGACCCCTGTGTTTCCAGGGCCTTCAACTGTTGCTTGCCAAGAGAAGCCTGTTGAAAAGATTCCCCCTGGTAAACCTGACTCAGAAACTCATACTCCACCTGGTACTAGTGGGTTGGTAGTGCCTTCAGCACCAGATAGCCATCATGACATCTCTGATGAGCCTTGGTTAGATGCCATTGATGAAAACTCCTCAGATGAGGATGTGGCTGCTCAGACTTCAAAACCACAAGAACGTAAGTTGGTTCATTGGTCTTGCATTCCAAACTGGTCTGATGTGGCCACAATTATATTTCAACTTCTCCAAAACAGTTTACTATTTTTTGTGTGCAAAATCTTTTAAATTAATGATATTATAGTCCCCAATAAGGACCATTTTATAAATTTGGTTTGCATAACCTCAACCCAGTTTAGACTGTCAAGAGTTAATTAAGCTATGATTGTGATAGGACACATCACTTTGAGTTGTACTCTTAGGTCTGGTCTAAATCTCAGAGATCAATTATAAATTTCATGATTTTGACAAGTATAAGTGAAGGGACCAAGGTCTTCTTTGCACATAGTCCTTCACATGTGAGACTGGAATACAATGCAAATTTTCATTTACTACTTAGTCAAATCTTGTCATTATTTCACATGGGGAAATATAAGATAGAAATCAGTTGCATTGACTCTGATTGCAGCATCACAGAAGAGCCCCAGACTGACTGGTGCCCCACAGAGCCTCAGGGTGGCAGGCATGCAGAATGGCAGAAACCCTGGTGCCCAGCAAAGCCCTAGAATGAGTGGTGCCCAGCAAAGCCCCAGAATGAGTGGTGCCCAGCAAAGCCCCAGAATGAGTGGTGCCCAGCAAAGCCCTAGAATGAGTAGTGCCCAGCAAAGCCCCAGAATGAGTGGTGCCCAGCAAAGCCCCAGAATGACTGGTGCCCAGCCAATCTCAAGGGTGACAAACACACAGAAGAGCCCAGGAGGACCCAGGATAAAGGGCGTTACTTGTAAGTTTTATTGAAAATTGACCCATTTGAGTACATGGCGTTTAATTTTTACTATCCACAAAACTAGAAAACAGAAAAAAACAATTGGATAAATTTGACAGTACATGTAATGGGGATTAGAAGGAAAACTCAGTGCATTTGAAATCCTGTGAACATCCTGAAAGTAATCACATTTTATGTGTTCTTTTCATTGCCAAAAGTATCAAAATCATCCGTATGAAAACTTAACTCACCAGGGAGTATTTCTCCTTTTTATTTCATCTTTTTTAACCTGTGCAGGACTAATAAATGAGGCCTTACTTAATTTTCTTTTAATATTTTAGTCCTGTCCAGGTGAAAAAAAAGGAAAAGAACTTTATTTTTAAAGTTTCGTATAAGTTTGTGATCTTTACATATTGTTTTTGAAAGATGTTGTTACCATTGTAAGTATTTAAGCTTTTCTCTTTGAATCAGTGTAAATCAAAACTAAACCTTTAATTCATATGCATATGGAAAACCAATGGTATTTTTCAGATCTGTGATCATTCACTCACTTTAAATGATACACTTTTTGACTTAAATAAGTGAATAAGTGGTTTACAAATGATTATTGAATTGTAGGTCATTAATACTTACAGAATGGTACAATATTTTCTTTCTTGACAGAGGTTCCATGATCAACAGGTAAAAGAGGTTACTGAATATCTCATTTGAATCTTGTAGCACTGGGCTAGATGGTTTTATGTGTACTTTCAAAGTAATTTGGTGGTGGCCATGAACATACATTTTGATTTTGCTTTTTCCCAAATTATATTTATAGTATAAGAAACTGACTGCATATGCGGGGCTGGATACTTTGTTCACTGCTTGCTTGTCAGCTCAGAATAGACTTGTCCTATTTACCTTGGATGCTGCTCATTGGAAGATCCCAACCCTTCTATCTTCTATACAGTATAAAATATCTTTCCTAGGTGACATTTAATTAATATTTTGTGCTATATATATATATTTCTGATGGGTGAGTGCTAGGATTTAAAAATTAGTAACCAAATTTTCCTTTTGTTCAGGAAAGACATACACAGACTTTAAATTTGTCAAATTTCTGCATCAATTCAAAGAATTTTTGTAGCCATTTACCACTTTCAGTTGCAATTTTGATGTGTAAGTAGCATTTGGCTGGTGCTGGCACTAAACTAGTTTGTGTATCTCTCTCTCCCTCTCTCTCTCTCTCTCTCTCTCTCTCTCTCTCTCTCTCTCTCTCTCTCTCTCTCTCTCTCTCTATATATATATATATATATATATATATATATATATATATATGTATATATATATTCCTTGCTTTGATGCTCTTTTGTGTAGGCTATGGCTCCACACTTTAAATTTACAGGTGAACATTTTATTCAGAGATCTAGTATATGATACAACATGGAGGTCTCATTCTGAGACCTATTTGACCATTTAAAATGTATTGTGCTAATTAATACTGCTTCAGGATATATTTATCTCATCTAGTCATGCAAGATACTAGGTCATATTGAATATGAGCTAAAATCATCACTTACATGCTATAGAGAATAGGCATACTGTGCTTACATGTATGAATGCGATTTCAGCTGCTGCTTCATAGATGTTATTTTTGTGTTGTCTGTTTTTGTCTTTCATTGTATAACTTGACCATGACAAGTAATTGATCATAAATTGTCCCCATTAATTTTACAGCGACAGACATGGAAATTATAACTGCACTATCAGAGGTACAGGTTGCGGTTGACGAACTCAACAGAAACACAACTTCCCATACCTTACTCCTCAACAGAATTCTAGCAAAGTTGGAAAATGCTGATAATTTTGATCAATCTGATGAGCTGCCATATGAATTTCCAATTCAGAACCAAGAACACCTCAATTCCCTTGAAGAAAAACTAAGGGATACTACAGAAAAGAAAAAACTGGTAAGTTTGTGTACAGTGGTATTGTGACAGCTGGAGACAAAAAAAAAAAGATTAGAGCTTTGTGTTTTTGTTTTTCCTGTGCTCTTATGATCTGATCAGATATTCATAAGTGCAAGTTTGCTTCAACATTTTTTTTTCTGTTCACAGTTTACAATCTGACCCAGTTAGACAGCCTAAACACACATTTTATATGTGTGTGTGTGTGTGGTGAATATGCATAACTGTGTTTGACATTTTGTATTTTGTAAAGTTAAAATTATAGTCAGCAGTGATTCTAAATATAGATGTCTTGTTGATCCAGGTACTTTTGTCTGAAGTACTAAGGATCAACTGACTAATTTTCCAATTCAGTGCATGGGGACAAAAGCAGAGTTTTGAAAAAAAAATATCAAACCTCCGGGTTTTTCTTCTTTCATTGTAATTTTGGTGTAACTAGGTGTGTTTGAAAATCAGCTCTTGTTTTTGCATAGATTTAGAAAAACTTTGACATTCAGACATTCAGCCGCTGATTACATTGCAGAAAAAAAGTTGATACTTTTTTACTGTTACACTTGTAGGTCCGTCAGCTGGCACAGATTGTAGGTGACAACCTAAAAGAGACAGTTCGGCGCATCATGGGACATGTCTTGTCCCATAGACTTTCCATGGAGTTCAACTGGGCTGGCAAGGTTGGCTGGAAAAAGAAGGAAGAAAGTGCATGCAAGCAGGCTTTCAGCAGCCTTCATCTGTGTGATGTGGTGACAAGTAAGTAGTGTGTGTTACATTCACATGATATCTTAAGAATAGCAGCCCATATTCCTAGGTATGAAAGTATTTATCATCATTGTCCTGCATGAGACTAAATGTGTCAATTTTTTGACATTCTTGTGAATGTGGATGAAATTAGTGAAAACCGAAAGCTGTGCTTTTAATATCTTTAATGTCATTAATATTTTATATACTTTGGTCTTTTAATTTGTTAAATTTGTGTTTCATATGGGACATTTTAAAGAGCTATTTATTCTCATTTATAGAATTGCAGGAATAAACCAAATTTTGTTCTCAATGGTAGGTATTAAATCCTGAAAATCAAAGTTAAAGTTAACATGTGTTCAGTTGACTTTGTCAAATACTATAATTCAAAATTGTGTAAATGATGGATGAAATATGTTTTTTTTGTATCCTCTAATATCCAGTATAAATTTTCCCAAAAGAATAAGTATGAGGCTAGTCATTTGGAGGTTTGTTTGTTTTTTTTTTTTATTTGAATGTTTTCTCTATGGTATAATGTTAGCCTCAAAATATCCCATTTCCAGCAGCAGTTGGCAGCAGCCAATAAATGCTGCCAAATGCCAGTGGTTGCTGTTAAAAATGAGATGAACAACTCACAAATTGTTCACTGTACAGTGTCAATAATCAACCTGGCTCATATACTGTCTGAAAATACATTTGCTATAAACATCTTTTTTTTTTCTTATTTTAAGGATCGGTGATGAAGAATGCCATGATCTCCAACCAGGTCACCAAGGTGCAGACACAGAGGGAAATGATGGCTTGGCTCAGAAATGCAAGTGACAGGAATGGAGGGAAGAAAAAGAGACTTTTGGCAAAGATTAGACAGGAGGCAGAGAAGCAGTTGGAGGAGGAGGAAGCACGGCATTAAGTTTACATAAAGACAAGTTCATGTTGAATAAAGAAAGCTATTACATGTGTACAATTTCTGTTTGTTTGTTTGTTTTGTGGGGGTGGGGTGAGGAGATAATGGGGTGCATTGGGCCTTCATATAACCCTTACCGGGCCTTTATATGACCCTTACCGGGCCTTTATATGACCCTTACTAAGCCTTTATCTGACCATCATAGCGCCTTTATATGGCCATCGCTGGACCAGTAAAGGGACAATACTGGTCCAGTCAAGGCATCTATTACTGGGCCAATTAAATGCCAATGTGCAAAGTGATACAAGACCAGTACTGGCTGCCACAACTGGGCCAGTTGAAACCTTGGTATTGGCCCAGTACTGGCCCAATTACTAAATGTTTGTTGGGATGTAAAGCAACTTTGGCAAAGCTCACGGGTTATTAAAAAGTTACCCTTGAAAGGTCTTCTGGCCTGTGTGCCACCATCCCTCAGTCACCGTGGCACCCACCCGGGCCGTAGCATTCTTAATACCCCCTCTCAGTTAATTCCCTTCTCTCCATGACCGCTTGGCGGCCTGACTTGTTCCAGGTCGACGCTATGACCGCCCCCTCTTTTAATTTTATATGATTCATTAGCTATTTTGTTTTAATATATAAAAAATAACTAAGAAAGGGTCTTAAGAAAGACCAAGATGGACAGCTGTACAGCTGCAAAATGTTTAAGTCAACGCAAAATGAAAACCTCAAATTTTGCTTCAACGCAAAATGCAGGATCTCCAAATTTTGCAATTTTTCGAGATAATGCAACATGTAAACATATGTTGTAATGTAACTGCAAATAGTAAAGACAACTCAAAAGGTAAAGAATGGTTATCTTTCACCAAAAGACGTTACAAATTTCTCAGAGTAAAGTTGTCTCATATATTTCAAACACAGAACCTGTATATCATAAAGGGTTAGGCCAACATAGAACCCTATCAAGGAATAACATCCTTGAAGCAGATGATTAGAGTCTTACAACTGCTAGTCAACCATTGCAACGAGAGATCACGAGTGGTTTAGGTCTACTTCAGTAGACAGACCACACCCTGCTGGTGAATTATCCTCTATATCCGTGCATGATGTGATGAGTCAGGATGATCAGATAATAATACAGGATGATCCATGAGCAGTGTTCTTTTTTAAAACAAAAGTCCCATCTTGGTTGGTTGTTGTAGTTTTTCTACTTTTAGCAGATATAGGCCTACCATAATAACTTTGTTAGTAAGATTTGGTTTTCTTTATACTTATACTTGGAATGATATAATTGTCAAAATAGGATTAAAGACACCGATTATACGCTGCAGGATATACATGTATTGCCCAATGGTGCAGCGAATGTTCGTAGAAGTTCGCAGTACATCTGTTTAAAAAAAACACAATCTGTGCTAATGAAAAGAGGCCTAAGATAGGCCTAGATAGTGTCAAGCTTGAAAACTATTCGACTAGACATGCGAACTACATTTAGGCATACATTGTCTAGCAGAAGCTTGGAATATGACATGGACTGGGAGTTCATGAGTTTTCTGGGAGCTAAGCCGAGCTAGCTTGGGACTCTATTCAGCACCCAAATCATCATCGTGTGCAAACAGCTCAAGTCTATATTAGTAAAGCAATGTTTACACATCACTCCTCACATTTTCTTCATTTGTCGCAAATATAATTTTCAGAATATTATGGGACAGATATTTAGTATATGTCGGAGATTGGGACTGAGACATTTATTAATGTCAGTGTGCTAACGCAGACATATTGTATTTATTTATTTATTTATTTATTTATTTATTTATTTATTTATTTATTTATTTACTTATTCTTTCATTCATTAATTCATTCATTCATACATTCATTTATTTATTTACTTAATTACTTACTTATTTATTTATTTATTTATTTATTTATTTATTTATTTATTTATTTATTTATTTATTTATTTATTTATTTATTTATCTGTCTGTCTGTCTGTCTGTCTGTCTATTTATTCTTTACGGCCAAGTTTGTCCAGAGTTCTTCTGGAAAGCCATATCACCGAGAAATACTTAATTTTGCACAGATACTAATAGAACAGTGAAATTAAATATTCTGTAAGGGATAGTCAACATGTTGAAAATTATAAAAATTTTGGCCGTTTAATATTTCAAATATTTAATATCTTTAAAACTAGTATAAGTAAAGGTACCATTTCAACTTTGATTCATATATTTGTGCTATATGTGCAACTAATGAATCACAAACGATAGTTGCAGAATTTTAATTTATGCAAATAAGGGACACCTAAATGGTTTAAATGCTGTACATATTCAATATTTGTAGAGAGAGGAACAATAACAACATTAATGCGTAGGTTTATGCCATAGGCGCATCCAATCACCTACAACCGAAAGAATTTGCAAAAAATAAATCTATTTAAGATAAGGGCACTTGAAAAGTTTGGTGGTAAATATATTCGAAAGTGCTATGAAACGTGTATGGGTGTTTGTTTTGTTTTGGAGAGGTCACTGTGCTGCACTGTGTCACAGAACCACATTGGAACCAAACCGCACCTCTGTGCGATTTGCACCAGACTTTTCTGGCACCTGGAACAGAACTTGGAGTTGTTGGACAGTATATGTGGATAATCTCTCACAAGGGATAAGGATTTACCTATGACTATTTTGCTGTTCTATTGAATTTTATTGTTAATACATTGTTATTGTTAAAGTAGTATGATCGTTGTCATTCTTTATTGCGTTCTGCCATGATCTAGAATATTCAGAAGGTGGGCAGCATAACAGAAAGTATTAAAGGTGAACGAACCATTCTTGCATTACTTAACAGTTTGTGCTACAGGCGCATCCGATGAACCATAATCAAAAATGGTAGAATTTTTACTAGGGGATTAGAATAATATCAGAATTTAAATATTTCCAAAAATTTATAGATAGATGTACCATCCAAACTCTAATTTACAGGTCTGTGACACAGCCGTACCAAATGAATGAAGAATAAAAGATTTATGCAAATAGAGGCACTTGAAAAGCTTCAAATAAAACAACACCACCAAGTATAACAAAACCAAAACAACAACAAAAACGGCAAGAGATAAGGAAGTTATTTGTTTATGAAAAACAGCTGTTTTACATCCAATATTTGTTATGTCACAACTTAGTTCTTTGATATCGGACCTTCAAGTTTTTTGTCGAAATGCGGTTCAGAAATACTGGACCTTTTCGATATGTCTAGAACAACTTCGTGTTCACATTTAACAGGCTCACTTTTACTGAAGCAGCTTTTTTATGTCATTCTGACTCGAAGAATGCCGTAATGAAACAATTTTAATTGTAAATCAATAAATATAATAGGTAAATGAACTGCACGTATCCCATCGCAAGCGATCGCCCATGCTCCCACGTCAGCCATCTCACCTTATAGCACCTTGCCCTTTGGTACATTACAAAATTGTGCAACAATATGAGCCCAACATGATGCAAATAAAATTAAAATTGACCGGAATATGGCTCAATTAAAAATTCAAAGGGTCAAATGCCCTTGACCTTTGACCTTAAAGGGGTCACATAAGATTACAAATTTATGTAGTTTTACAATAGCTAATCTTTGAGCATGAATATGATTATAATTGCATTAAAGTTTACTGCGTCATGGCTCGATGAAAATGTGAAAAGGTGAAATGACTTTGACCTTTGATCTTTAGAGGTAACATTTAAATTATAAAATTGTACGGCGATATATTTCGCACATTTTAAGGCCAACTAGAACAAAATCGCATAAAAATGGATCGTAGTGCAAGGAGATACCAAGGGGCGTTACCTTTTCTGAAATTCCGTGCGTACAAAATTCAATTTTTAAAAACCGACAAGATTTTCGAAAATTGGCCATATGACCTTGACCGTCGACTGGAAACCCATTTGTTTCAATTGACAAAATGCGATGAGGGCACCGAGGTTTCTGTATATAGTTTGCTTGACCGGATCGGATTGTAAGTTTTCGAGTGACGGTGAAAAACCCAAAAGTGACAGTATGACCCGATTTCCAGGAAATCTAGGTACAGTGACCCGAAAAGTAGGTCACTAGGACAAGTGTTTGGGGGGTATTTTTTCCAGATATGCATATAGTGACCGAGATATGGCAAAATCAAAATTGCGAAAAGAAAAAAATGAATGTGGATTTGGACTACTTGGGAGCAGGGGACCTTAATGGTATATGTCATTTGCGGGTCTGCCAATTGTAGAAATGTACCGTACAAGTAGAATAAGCCCCCCCCCCCCCCCCGACTTAATAAAGTGAAAGAAAAATATTTTTAAATAAAACAAAGAAGAAAGAAAGAACATATAGAAAGGAAGACAGAAGATATCGAGGAAACAGCTAATGCATTTAAGGAAAGGAAAGACACCAAAAACCTTTGCATGGACGATTTTGATATTTTAATGGTTTTTAAAAGATGAATGTTCTTTCTATAAGTTCTCAAAATTTCAAGCTTTTAACTAAAGTAGAAATATGAGAAAAACGCAAAAACACACAGGCATGTGGACATCAGAACGTCCATGTGTCATTCTTTTGGTTTTCAGCAGCCAATTGGAACAATGTCACCTGTCAATCATACTTAACAGTCTGTCAGGTGGCTACAGGTTGCAACAGCCCATGGCAAAAGGAGAGGGCTTTCAAGGCGGCACCGCGAAATCAGATGACATGCCGAAAGTATGTTTGTAGGCAGGAAAAAAATGCAAACTTACTAACATATCATAGCCTTATGGTTTACTTTATAGTTATCTTGCTTGTTTTGCGTTCTAATGAAGGGAGACTTTAAAGGTTCAAGAGGAGCGGGAATCGTCAAACGATGTTCCTTCAAGGGCCGTGCCGCGATGCATTGCCCCAGTGGCCCTGCACACCAAAGACAGGCGGGGAAAAAAAACCTGGCACTTTAATCAACAATACCTAAGTACATAATAATATTTTATCGAAACCCAGGGATGGGGGAATAAAAGTACAAATAAACATATCGAAATAAGCATAAACGTAAACAGAAGAGAAAACACACAAAATAGCGATACAAAACTCAGGTTGGAAAGAGAAATGAAACTCATTGAGAAAATAGCTACATAATAATGACAAGCTAACTAAGTAAAGTGCACAGACAAGTCTAACAAACTAACTATATAAAGTATACAGATATGAGTAAATACAATAAAACACTATCCCTAAAAATGGGATTATGATGAAGAAGGGGGCGGAAGACCAAACCCACCATCGGTCAACTGACCACGAGCGGCCATATCCCGCCCACCGAGGCAAGGCAACACAACTTTCGTTGCCAGGCTTGGGGTCACGGGGACCGAAGGGCCGCCTCCAATTATTATTATTATTATTCTTTATTGAAGCCCCGAACTCGGGGAAAAGGTATACATCAAAAATACATACACATATACACCAAAATAAGATTTATGAGAGCAATATGCACAAGCACAATTGCTTTACACTTTGTGTTTGGCTATACACACACATAGAAAGACTAAAAGAGCAAAATATATGTTCATAATAAAAGGATGGGGCATTTTATAAGGTTTCACCCAGACACGTTTGGATGAAATAATATAGGAGTCTGGATGATAATCACGAGAAATAAGTGCGTTAAAACTTCCAGCTCCCGGTGCTTCGCCCAGGTGGGATAAGGATAGTGCCGCATCCCTCCTGGGAGAAGCGACACGGACACGCAAAACAGAAGCAGTATAATACTGTCATCAACGATGTCTTAAAGTGCGAAACAGGATCAAAACCTAGTAAGCAATTTTACCAAATTACGTTCCCGTGAATTGGGCCGATTGTAAGTTTGGGGAGGACAGCAGTGCGGCCAAGGAGTCAACAACCCCGTCCTCCGTCAACGGGTTTAGCGGAGGACCGGGCTGTCCGTCCACCACGGCATGCACCGCTGCCCCCGAACCTTGCCTATTCCCCTCTCTCCCTGTTGCTCCATCGGAAAGCAACAGGGAAAGAGGGAGACTCCATAATTTATTAGTCTATCAACTAAGGTGCCAGATCTTGTGGTCCCTTCAGCGAGAAACTGAGATAATTCATATAAATAAAGTCTTCTCGCAGGTGAGGGGACAGAACAGATTCGAGAAGTGAGAGAAATAGTGTCAAGTTTAATAATCTGGGAGATCGGTTGAGTCTTAAGAGCTTGTAACAACTTCGTATGATGTGATCTTTTACTTAGACCAAAAGCATGTTTTACAAAGGTTCCTTGGGCTGACTCTAATTCACGCATGTTTAAGTTTGACACTGTGACACAATCAAAACCGAATGATAAAGCTGGCACTCCAGTTGATTTCCACAAGTGCACCTTGGCATCACACGAGAGGCCCGGGTAGCCCCAACCAGGCCCGGGTAGCTCCAACCAATACGTCACGCTTTGAAACCGGATTGTTGCTGTCGCCGTTTGACAGATCGATGACTACTGTTTTTCTGTACTTCAAAGACTCATTTATTCATGTGATTGGCCAATAATTGATCGACAACCTCACCAAATGTTAAGGGACGATGTTTACTACGTTTTGTACAAATATATGCTCAAGTTGAGCAAACGGTATTGTTTCAGAGGCAAAGGATCAACTTCAAAAGCCTTTGAAGCTTGTTTTCTCAGAAAGGATAATAGAACGGAAACCTCATTGAACAATGGTTATTCAAAGAAAACGGCTCAGTGAAATTGAATCCGGTTAACGGCTTTTTTTATTCTGTAATTGTTTATTCAACAATTAACATCATAGACACACAAATACGAGACATTTTAATTCTTTGGAGTATTATTATAAATATATTTATTTTCTCTGGATTGCCTAATAGTACACAAAGACCAATCTGGAGGCTCTCCAGTACATAAAAGGACGCACAGGAATATATACAATACACACTGGACGAGAACAGAAGACTAAATCCACGGCTTGTACACGAATAATACAATTGATGCCAGATAATGGAGACTTATAATTAGATCATATACTAAATTAGTAGATAAAACGTCTAGATTCTGATAAGAATGTCGGAACAGCCTTCAAGATGAATACATTATCAGTGTCTGGCAAGTCCTCACTACCTTTCAAGAGAATATTTAGTAAAATGTCACTAGGGCACTGAACTATTAAAGTCGGATTTACACCTGGAGCGAGTAAGTGACACACAGTGTTCAGTAGACGGACCCTTTGCACAATGAACTTGGGGCAAAACAAAAGGTAATGTTTCGTATCTTCAGTAGTATGAGAGCATGCACACGTTGAGGCTGGAAGGATATTGACATGATGTAGATGGGCATTTAAAACAGAGAAGTTAAGACGTGGCTGCGTGTGGCATATGTTTAGGAAACGACTTCCATGTTTAAATTATGTGGGCTTTTTGTCAACACTTAAGAGTAATAGATTTAATTTAGATTTAAACTGCGGCAGGGAATTGGTGAGACGAGCATCAACCGGGAGGTTATTCCATAATTTGATAGCAGACGGGAGAAATGAATCGCCGAAGCGATTGGTGGTGAACCTAATTTGGCGTAATTCAGTACGATTTCTCAAAAGGCGCCCAGTAGTGAATGCAACGTCACGAGGACGAGATCATGTAGGTATTGTGGAGTCAACCTATTGTACATTTTAAAGAAAAGAATAAGTTTAAAGTATTTCCTCCGATTTGCCAGAGTTTGCCATTCAAGATCTTCGAGAAGCAAGACACGTGGAGTGTATCTAGTTGCGCCAAGGCAGATCCTGGCTGCTTCATACTGCACAGCTTCTATAGATTGTGACAGGTTTTCAGTGCAATTGTCAAACAGGACACACCCATATTCGAGGATAGGACGAATCATTATACTATATAACCGTATGAGTGTATCTAGTTGCGCCAAGGCAGATCCTGGCTGCCTCATACTGCACAGCTTCTATAGATTGTGATAAGTTTTCAGTGCAATTGTCAAACAGGACATACCCATATTCGAGGATAGGACGAATCATTGTACTATATAACCGTATGAGTGTCTGGCGGGAGAGTTTATATTTGAGTCTGCGTAAAAGAGCAAGCCGTTGACTGACTTTATTAATACGTGTTATATACTGGTGCCATGACAAATTACTTGAGAGTGTAACTCCTAGGTGAGTATGTAGAGTGGCCTCAGGTATCGGTGTGTTTCCAAGGAGTAGGGGAGGATGATCTGGCTTATGTCGTTTAGCTGACAAGGTCATTGAGATGGATTTTATGGCATTAAATGTCATCAACGATGAATTTGTGTAAGATTATGATTAAGGCTTTCAGCTGTGGCCATTGGTTCGTGGACAATTTCAAGAATGCTGGTATCATCCGCGAATAAACGGATGTCACAGGTGATGTTGACAAAGATGTCGTTAATGTAAACGAGGAAAAGTAGGGGACCAAGGATCGATCCTTGGCGCACTCCAGCCTCTATAGGGAGCCAAGGTGAAGTCTGTCCTCCAATAGTAACACGTTGAAGTCGGTTTGAGAGATAGCTTTCTATAAATAGTAACACAGGATCTTCAAACCCCTATTGTTTTAGTTTAAAAAGTAGACCAGCGTGCCAGACTCTGTCAAAGGCCTTGGATATGTCCAGGAAAACCATACGGGCCTCATGGCCCAAGTCAAGGCCACTGTAAATAGTATGAAGAATGCCAACAAGTTGGTTTATGGTGGAATCGTTTTTCTTAAAGCCAGAGTTTTCAGCAGAAAGTAAATTGTTAGAGGTTAGATACTCATAGAAAACGTTATAAACTAGACGCTCAAGTACTTTAGAGACGTTATAGAGGAGTTAAATAGGCCTATAATTTTCCTTTGACTGTTTGTTATTTTTCTTAAAAACGGGGCACACGTTTGACCTCTTCCAGGGATCTGGAAAATATGAGTTGGATAAGCAGAGATTGAACAGATCAGTGAGAGAACGAGAGATTGAGGGGGCACAGTATTTAAGAAGGGTGCTTCCTATACCGTCAGGACCACAAGCAGAACTGGTTTTCAGAGATTTTAAAATCTTTTCCACGTCATTTACTTGCACTTGAAACATAGACAGGCGGGCCTCAGTTCGAAAGGCAAGGTCGGGCTAGGGCAAAGGATTATCGTCATGCGGAGTCTTACACTGATCAGCAAAATACTTGTTGAAGGTCACTGACTTCTCTATATCGGAAGAAATATTCCTTCCTTCGTCAATAAGAGTTGGAATGTTTTGATAAAGTTTGTGACCGAGAATAGTTTTGCTAAGGTACCACCACCTTTTAGGGTTTATCTCTCTTGAGTCTAGTTCAGATCGGAGTTTGGTAAAGGAAAAACAAATGGAGTTTTTAATAGCGTTGACTGTAAAATTACGTTTCCGTTTGTATAACTGAAAGAGGCGTTAAATATTTTGAGTAGCCAGGAGCGTGTGAGGCCGAGGCTTTTGTGTGTGGCATTTATATCTCTTCCACGCGCGATTGCGCTACCTTATTAGCCTCTTGATACTACAGTTGATCCAGGGCTTGTCTCTGGGTCGAATAGTGACCACGTGGAACGGAATAAACTGTTTACACGTCGTGTCAATGAATAGGTCTGACCAGTATGACACAGAGTCACTTATGGAGTCAAAAACTGTGAAACCAGTTTCCCAGGGAGCATATATATATATATATATATATATATATATATATATATATATATATATATATATATATATATATATATATATATATATATATATATATATATATATAAACTAGTAAAAAGAAGTGTCCAGTTACATGAGTGAACATTTGAAAAAGCTGATGCATATTTTGACAATATATGAATTCATTACATTACGTATGCACCCTGGTTTTAAAGTGTAACACAATTCATTAAGAAACAACGCCACTCTTTATTGCACATAGAAAATAAACACGCAAAAGCATTAACACAGGTTCCCATGTAGCATTATCCATTAAGAAACAGCGGCATTTAAGGTGGAGTGCGTTAGTTGGCTCCGCAGGATTCCACAGGACGCAGTTAATAAAAATCGCCTTTATTCAAGGAAAGAACACTTGACCAATTGAATCGGTGGGTGGTTAGTCCTCTGACGGTAAAGCTTATTTTTGCCAGTAGGATCTGTATCCTCCACGATTGTCAATACACAGCGGGCAATGCTGTGAACCAACTTCCTGATCAGCATTTGAGGTACATTATTCCACTTCTATAAAAGATAACGTTGTAGGTCGGCAAAACCGCGGTCACGACCAATTTTCTCATAGATATATCTATTCATATGACTCCATCTGTGCTCTATCAGGTTGACGTAAGCAGAAAAGACTGGTCACTCCATTACCTCCACTGTCTCCCTGTGTGGGAGTCCTGCACTTAAGCAGCAGCATGTGGTCTTGCGTTGTCCTGCGTCAGGATGATATTTTATGGCATAATGGGGCCCTTGGGCGGGTAATAAAGGTATGTGTTGCGGCTATTACGTCTGCTTTCCGTATTACATAGTACCGCATTATATTTTTGTACAAAATATACCGAATCATGTGTGCATGGCAGTGTTGGGTGGCCAGGCTTTAGTACATATTTCTGGCCTTTTTTTGATTACAAACTATCGTTTATTATCTAATTAAACAGAATATTCCATAGAAACATGATGTGCTAGATGCAAACCATCATTCGCGCCTGTTTCTGGTTTGGACTCAATGGTTTTGCGCAAGCAAACCACGAATCGCTTCGCAGCTCGTGGTTTCCTGTCCAGAATCATTTCGACCCAACCAGAAACACTGCTCATGACAGTTTGTATAAATCACCAATAGAACCAGCATGTGGTAGCACGTGTGACTGCAAGATCTCGGTGATGTAGCGTGTGGTAGTCATGGTACCATTCAGTATGACTAGGTCAGTCTTGCAATTGGCCGAGATCCCAGCCCAGGTCTCCTCTGGGCCCCGACTCTGTGCAGGCAGAAATGGCAATCGTCAGTAAACGGCGCATTACCCATTCTGCCTGTTTTGTGGTATGGACGTGCTTCAAATTGACCCTATTTTACAAAATGATCCATAATCTACTCCTTCCTATCTCTTCAACCTCCTACCGCTTATTAATATTGATAGAGCTCTGCGCCATTCCAGCTCAATAAGCAATATCCACTGCAAGACTCCACGTTTTGACAAATCTTTTCTCCCAGATACTGTCGAACTTTTGGACAATCTTCCTTCTAATATTTGAAATTCCATTTCGCTCCAAATTTTAAAATCCGAACTCAAGGCAACCTTACTAGCCGTGGACGATGGTTGTCTTCTTTTCCCATAGGCAACGTTATTTAAATATCTGTCAAGCCGAGTTGCGACTGGGTTTCTCTTGGCTTTAATATGACCTTTACAAAGTAAAGTCGTACTTGCTCCTGCTGTTCCCCCACTGAAGATATTTCTCATTCCTTTTTTTTTTTTTGTCCTAAATATTTTCCGTTTCGGAAAAACTTCTCTATACTACTTTACCGCTCATAGCTCCGGGTGTTCATCCTCACTTTATGATCCATATCGATAATGAAAGGCTACTTCACATTTTCCTTTTTGGAAGGAAAGGATTACCAGATATCCTGAACATACAAATTGCCGATATTTTCCTTTATGGCAGGAAAGAATTACCGGATATCCTGAACATACAAATATCTGATGTAGTACAAAATTATAAAGCAGAAAGTAGACGTTTGCTTTTTTTAACTTAAATGCAGCCTACTGGTTAAAAAGGAAAAACGTCTTCTTTCTTTCTTGTAATAATATAATGTATAGCCTCTTGTTGACGAAATTATGTGTGTACTTATCTATCTATTTACCTGCTTCAATCAATGTTTTTTTTCCCTATTTCCCCTGTCAGCAGTGAATAGCTATATGCATACCGTCACAGCCTCTACCATGTATTTTGTAATTGGGTTTTACAATATTTCTTCGATTTACAAGTTTAAGACAACATTTATGTTTTACATGTGTACAGCATAGTTTGTACTGTCATGTATATAGTGTATATATATTGTATGTTTTGTCTCCATGTCTGCAGAACCCATTATATTAGTCATTTCATGTACTATAGGGTAATCCAGACTAAACAGATATGTTTAAACTAAACTTAAGTCTTGCTCTGTTTATTTCGAATATCCGAGGATGGATGAATCCATACCTGATCCTGGATCGACCATACTTCCACACCAAGGTTTACCCCAATTTTTGCGGACATTTCACAAGAAAAGTGCGATAAAGCAACGATTAAGTGTGACCAAATACAGCCACAGGAATGCTCACTGACACAGCTCTCCACATTGCCTTTCTGCGAGGTGTGGTTTCTGACTTTGTCTCACATTTAGCCCATGTGCAGTCCTGAATGAAGCCCACTGTACTGTTCTTCACACACGTTGCACCGTAGGGACTATTCCACATACACATGTGAATATCTTAAAGATAACTAACAAAGTAAGTAATTTATAGTTATAAAAGTGGAGACTTATTTTTGGAGTTGTTTATGTGACAGAATACTGAAGGTCCACTGCTCAATTCAATGGGACCAACTTGACGGCTATCTTGTGCTCGCCTGAGATGTTAAAGCCATACACAGCACATTATAAGTGCAGCTTCTATAGTTTATAAATTGTCGCGATAAGAGTTCCTGCTGTATTCATAAACTACAATCCGCCAAGGCCCAAATTGTAAAGGCTTTAATGCCCAATGCTTTATGCTCACACAACGCATCAGTCTTTTCAGTGCTATACATTCTGCGCACATGTAAAGTTGCTGACGGTAACACATATCCTCTTTCAGATCGCACGTTAACCAACTAGTTTTTAGTCAGATACTTTTTTCTACAATAACACAAATTATTAGGAAACCGTACCTTTTTCAGCTGTGTCATTGGAGGTTCAGGGTCATCTTCAAGAGCATGCAAGGAACAGGTTTATTAAATCAAATGTGGGAAAAAAACACAGATAAAGAGTTAGGAATGTACTTATGTGCAAAAGACAAAGCGAAAAACAACAAACAAAAGAAACGAAAAAAAAAAACCACAAAAGAACAAAAAATAAAAAAATAAAAACAAAAAACAAAAAACAAAACAGGCCCCCTCATTAGTTTAACACGGGTTGCTTCAAATATTGTTTGTGTAGAAGATATGAGTGTAACGCAGACTGTTGTATAGCCTGGATATTACAGCTAAGAGTTTGCCTGATCAATCCCCCCCCCCCAAAAAAAAATATCCTGGGCATGAGATAACAGCCACAAAGGTGCGAAAAGTATTGTCTGGTATTGTGTGCGATGGACTTATAGAGGTGCCACTGGCAATGCAGGGATACATGTGAGTCCATAATGCCACAGTGTACAGTTTACTCACAGCTCTCTGAAATCGACAAAATCACAATCATTGGCCTGTTGCTGTTGGAAAGCTGGTCTTTCCCAGTGTTAGGTTCCCAGGACTAGGAAGATTGTGTCCTCCAGGTCGGTGGTACATAAGTGGTGAGACCGTTCTCCGACGAACATGACGATACAAAAGGAAAGCTGAATTTGGAACGTTAAGACCTTCAGATGGGCAGGACAGCCCTTACCTGGTGCAGTACCCCAAGGGACACAGGTTCCTTGTGGCAGAGAGATTTCGTCAAGAGTGGCGCAAGGCCTGCAACATTGCAGCATCACAGTGTACAATCCACAGGAGACTGGTATCGGCCTTTCTGAGGCCATACAACCCTCTTGTGCCATTTGCAGCCCTCTGATAGTGCAGACTGGGCTGCAGGGACAGTGGTGTCAGAAATATGCTGACTCGACGAAAGATCATTGGAGGAGTGTGATGTGATCGAAGGAATCACGATTTTGGCTTGATTCCCATGACTGGGATAATACAGGCTAGACGTATGCCTTCAAAGGAGTTCTTGCATAGATGCATGGTTGAACATAAGCGCTATGGAGGAAGCAGGGTCATAATGTGGGAGGAAACTATGGCAACAGGAAGAACAGAACTCATCACGGTAATTGGCCTGTCAGATTGAACAGTCGCAAAATGGTTGCAGCGACATCCTGAGCTATTTTTCCAGCAGGACAATGCATGGCCACGTGCTGCACAAGTTGGCTGTTTCTCCAGCAGCGAAACATCCAAATGTCATCATCCAAATACCAAATTTTGACAAAGGAGGGCTGCCTGTTTGTCTGTTTCTTTTGCCGAAAATATAAATCACACTTATTGAAGTCGCTGTTACAGTCTGGTGACACCAGGAGAGGACTTATACCTCAGTTTGCATATTTTAACTACAAATATTTTCAATTTTTATCAAATACAATTCCAATATCGTGGCCATACAAGTATCTTTTAAAGCCTGAAAGACACCATTGTCCCACAAGCAGTGAGGCATAATAGCGATACCGCACTTCAACTCCTTCTCTAAAACGAGTATATTATCTTTTAATATCGCTGAAATTCCGGCATAGATTGGAGGCAATTATTTTTAGTCCTTTTACACACATCACAGTTTAGGTCTTGAATTCTCCAACCGTATGAATTTTTTACATACCAAGACAAACCGTGCGTGCTTGGACTTTAAGCTGGTTGCACAGAAGTCATTCCTGTTTACAAGGTCCCTCTTGCTCTAAGGCTGAAACTTGACATTTTAATTTGTAAAAATACAGAGAGTTGTTTTCATCAATCCGTAAAAATGACATAATATTATGAGAATTTATTTTATGTAAGGTTAACAATAATTCATTGTTTTTGTTGAAGGCACAGATCCCAAGATACATCTTTCCAGGACATTGTGCAGTTCGGAGCAGAACGACCATGCCACATCTTTCTGATCGGCTTGAAAAAAGAGTAGATCGACCACAGCCTGTTACCAAAACCGTATTCCTGGAAAAAACATGCCTCGTATGATAGAAATACGTAATATGATGGTGATTTAAATACCTAATTGCCTGTCATCCAGGATCCCCTAAAGTAACTCGCGTCGATTGGTAAGATTTTATATTCAGTGTCGCCTTACCAAAGGAATATCCAATCGATTTCAGAATAGAGAGACATTCCTGTGTAGACTTAGGCACGCTGCGTAACCATAGGAAACCATTAGGAACATAACGTGTTTTATAGTTCATTTGCAAATATGTTTCGTGGGTGAAAAGAATGCCAGAGCTATGACTTCTCAGTTTAACCAGTTTATCCTGTGGATATGTTTTGATATTAGTTATGCCCTGCAAGACTGTGAAAACAGAATTCATACGTACCCCTCCGATAATAGTCTTTAATAATTGAATTCCCTGGCTTCGCCTTTTTTATCCAGTTCAAACCTCGACCAACAAATATCATTTGGAACTTTTAGTTATCAAAGGACATGCTCTTTTTAGTAGCAAAATAGTTGGTTTCATTTAGTATTGCTGTATAGCAACCTTCACTACATGCCATGAGACATATAGTACCTCTGTACAGAACACACGGAATACGCATAGGCCCACGTTTCAATGAAATTCCAAGGTCTTGCTCAGTCTGTGAAGGAAAGAGGCATTCTTTGACTGGCCGCTTCGGGGCCGAGCCATCAAATAATGTAAAATAACACATGTGCTTAAATGTGCATTTGAATCGTCAAATATCGGCCGAAATGTTAACAGAAAAAGACCTGTCACGCACGGAAATACCGGCAGAAAGGTCAATAGAGAAAGATCTGTCACACACAGAAATACCGGCCCATATAAACAGACGGAGATTTATTATGTACAGAAATACTGTTCGAGATGGCAATCAAGTTTTAATTCTGGCGTCTTTTGTGGTTTTCGTCTTCATTGCTTGTCAAAGCCTGGTGACATCGTAAACATGGCTATCGTGTGATTCTGTTGCAAAGACTGGTCTTCTCATCAGCTAGTTTTTGCAAAATATGTGACAATCAAGAAACAAAATTCCATAAGGGGATATGAATTAAGGCGAACAAATCTTGCTTGGGCTAACCATGTATGTTTTGTTTAGTTAGACTCCGTGTTGGGGAATGACCAACCTGTTGCTGTCCAGAACATGCCCGGGAGCATATACAGGATATCGGTCGGGTGAATTTCCATAATGAACTGAAAAGCATGTGACAGTGACCAAAAGCAAAATACTCCTTGGAAAATTTTCAAATTTTACATATTAAATGGTGCGGGGGGGGGGGGGGGTTGTTTCCAAATCATGATCTTCTCACTCTTTTCTTTGCCATAAAAAGTGAAATAAACGTAATGGCCTTCATTGACAAATTAATGCATTTTGGTGTAAAAGTCTGCAGGAACTGTACATTGTTATTGTGGCATGATCAGTTTCCACAATATTTGTGCACCTTTGTTTAGTAATGGGTAATCAAAGCTGGCGTGCTGAAATGTCGGAAGGTTCAGACCAGAACGCTTTGTGTCTGCACATGGAACATTTTTCAAAAGATCCAAGCATTCCATGTCAACATTGAGAAAGCTGACGAAGTTGGCTGCGTGTCTGTGGTCACATTTGTCTATGTAAAGATTGTCCTTTACTCAAATGGAACGGGTGAAACAGACGCAGACATTTAAGTACACTCTATGTAAGATGTGATTTAAATGGCCAAAATCTAGCTAATGCCAAAGGTGAAAAGTTGATGGGCGTGATATTGATCGAACATTGAGTTGAAAAGAGCACTGCCAGAAAATGTACAAGTTTGAGTGAGGGTGGTTGCTCTTCTTAGTCGAATTGTGTTTTTTAACCACCCTCGGCACGTACATCTTTTTACAATGTCTATATTGTGCCATATTTTGACTATTATACTACAGTGTGGGTTAGATGTTGCGACATCTTTACATTTGTAAAGCTGCTGAAACGCTTTACTCGGCTCAGGACTGACGCGGACTATACGACTCCAATTGTTGTTTCAGTTACCAGCCTTGGTATTATGCCTTAAACTGAGGGACTTGAGCACAGAAGGGCCTTCATCGCCTACTGAAGTTCAAACGGCCATGCACCCTGGCAGTAAAAAGGCAATATACATGAACTCATTTGCAGTATTGGATTGCAAAGTTCTTAACTCACCACAGCAAGATGAATGATATCAGCCAAACCCACAGGGTTTTAAAGCTGCGTTCCTGCGCTCATTTTATAAGATATTATTCTAGCGACATTGTAAGTGTATGCCTTTTTAAGATTTACAGTACTTTTTTTAGATATTACTCATCACATTATTGTATTGTTTAATGTTATCCCTCGAATTATTTTATTTTACCACACCTTACATGTATGTATTACTAATTTTTGAGGCCCTGGAGAAGATTAACCTTTGATCATCAGGCTCCCCTTCCCTGAATAAACTTTTTTATTTTGTACACAGAAACTTCTGAATTTTGCCATTATCAGAGACCTTATTCCCCCGTCTGTAACTCATCATATTTTTTTTAAATGCGGTATCCCGGAAATGTAAGCTTCACAAACATTGAAACATAGGTATGCCAGTCTCTATTCAAAATGTTAATATAGCTACTTGCTGATGAAGTTTGATAATATTATTGTGATAAAGTATAATTTTTCCCACTTCATCAGTCATTATAACTCAAAAAGCATCATTTTTATGCGACGATGGCGGCCAGACAAAATAAGAAGCAGATTTGCCAAGATAACTTATAGAGAACAAAGTCGTCTCAGTGTGTTTTTGTGTTATATCACTCAGACATTTTACAGTAATAGTGCGTAAATATTAAAAAATTACAGAAAAAAAACAAATACAAAACATAAATACACACACGCACACACACAGACAATATATATACACACACATATATATACAAACCAAAAGCACAAAAATTATAATGAATTTGTTCTAAGTTATACTCTTTGCAAACATGCCTTATTTTGGCCAGGACGCCTTCATCAGCAGAATCCTTTATGCTGTAGTAAAATGTTGGCAACCTGAAATCAACAGGGGAGGAGCAGGGTTCGGGAAACCAAGAAACCTCCATTTGACACATATATCACGCCAATTTAAATTCTTGGTACAACCTTTACTGATCGGCTGACATTGACCACCGAATCGATATGAACATGTGAATGATGTGACCGGCTTGGCCTTGATTATCCTCCGACATAAAGCCACATTTCCAGCCGTCCAGAGGTGACAATGAACATAATTTGGAGGGATAACGGTGGGACATCCTCTAATACGCTCGCGATGTGAAGTGCCTGCACGGCTGTTCGTGCAAGCCATATGAAAAATTAGTGTGTTCCCGATAATAATAATAATAATAATAATAATAATAATAATAATAATAATAATAATAATAATAATAATAATAATAATAATAATAATAATAACAATAATAATAACAGATAAATAAATAGTGTGGTGTCCAACATGAATGGAATTTCATTCAAGTAAGGAACCATTTTCTTCAGGTTGACAACTAGTTTAAAACAGTACACCCGGACCACAAGAGTCATGTTCATTCCATTTATTATTTTGATTCCACAGTCAGAATTTTCAATAAAAGGTTAAAGAAAATTTAGACTGTTTGCTTCACATGCATTGTTGAAGAAGTCAAGTAATGGTCCATTCAATCACTCCCCATACCACAAATGAAGGCGTAACTATACTTCCTATCAGTTCGTATGGATGACGAAACCTGAGGAGTGAAAAAACCACCTCGCACAGTTAAAGTGGTATGAACTCTCTACACTTGCCTTCCCGGTCGATACCGGCTCGGGGAGGCGAAGGGCTGGGATGTTACAGGTCAGTCAATGGCACACACACACACTAGTTTATATCAAGTACCACTGCGCCTGTGGCTCCTGACAAATAAGAATGATCCAAGTCAAGAGCTGTCCCCGTCGCGTTTTGAAGACAATGCTGCAAGGAATGTTGTTCATCATTCGACACTCTGCCCAACACCGTACGAGATAGCAGATCTATCCGCTTTTCTGGTTGTCTTCCTGCTTCCACAGACTGTATTGTTTAATTTATAAAAAATCCTTCCTTTAACGCTGAATAATCTTGTGGTATTTTAACTCCAGGGAATAAAGAGTAGCCTTTAGCTAGTCATGCCGACGTAAATGTCACTGGTAAAACAACCTTTGGTGCAAATTACACTTGTAACTATCCACTGTCCCATATGATTTGGGCAGTGCATGATGCGGCATGCTGTGGAAATTACGGTCATCTGCTGCAGCTCTAAGTTAAAAATGTAGAACTGCAATTTGACAGTAGCCTATGTTTCAGCGCTATACATTACCCAGTTTGGGTGTATTCCGACTGTGTTATATAATTTGACAGTGGATTACTATAATGTAGCAGTATGTTGCATAATTTCCGTCGTGCGTAACTGTATTAAACACAGTTATCATTGCTAACCCGTACTAGCAGCATATATATTTGGATTCAATGTTTTTCATCCTCACCTATAATGAAAAGATGGAGAGGACTTTCTGCATAATATTAAATTTCTTGAAAACAAACCTGCAAATGAATTGAAACGAAAAGAACCCATCGACGTTAACCTACATTGACATGAATGAATGGATGACTTTGTAACTGCACCATAAATACAATAAATGGTAATCTGTAACTCAATACATTATACAATACACTATACCACATCAGTACAATACAACACAGTACATTACAACAATTCCTGATACGTATGCCTTAGGGGCATTTCCCCCCACCCCCACCCCCACAAAAAGAAAACGCAAAGTATTGTAAGTTTTAAATGACCTTAGAGTACTATAGTGTACCCCTGATTTTCACTGTTTCTGGGATAAATTTTGTAAATTGCCATATAATTTCAATTTCGTCACATTTCATAAGTTTCATGAATTTGCTTTCGGACGATAAATGGTCAAAATCTACGATAAATTTACTCAGAGTATCAAATAATCTATTTCTGGCTTCTCTAAACGTTTGGCAATTTACAACGTAATTAATTTCATCTTCGACTTCCAAACACGAATCACAAATTCTCTCATCAATGGGAGCTTTAACTGGCCTCGTATGTCTACCTTTATCAATGTTCAAATTATGTGCGTTTATTAGTAATCTGGTCAAGTTTTTCCTTTCGTTCAAATTCTTTAATACAATTAGGTACTTTCCTAGTTTGAAATCTGATTTAAATTTAGAATAGGTTCTCAACTTTTTATCGGGATAGGCTTGTTCAAGGAAGTCACTCTGCCATTGAAGTATAAATTTCATTTTTATTAATTTCTCTATTAAACTGTGTGAAAATTCCCCGTATTCATCACCGCAATTGTTCCAAATATCATTACAGCTAATTAGCGACATTGTTGTTCTGATATTGTTCAACCAAGTCGAGTTATTCGATGCCACCATTTCAACATTACATTTGTAAGCATCGTATAAAATTTCACGTGAATCAGAATTTCTTATGCGGTGCCAGTTCCTACAAACACTTTTCATTATTTTTAACGAATATGGATATGCTCCGAGCTCGCTCAGTACAGCAATATTAGAGGCTTTTGAATTCACTCCCAGAGTGTACTTAAGAAAACTCAGATGTAACTTTTCAAACTCCGTCCTAAAATATCCACTAATATCGTTCCTACCAATACATTTTAGTGGAGAATTGTATAAGCAACCCATATTTCGCACCCGTAAAGAAAGATTGGAGCAATAAGTTTATCAAAGAAATCAAGATGCAATCGAATATCTACAAATTCACTGAATAAAGTTCGCTTTAAGCGACCAAGAGACTTCCTTGCTTTTTCACATAGTTGTCTGACAGCTCCAGCAAAATTTCCATTTGACGTCATTTCAAGACCCAGATGTGTAAATTTGTTAGATATGCCAAAAGACCGTTCAGTCAAACTCCAGCATGTCTATATTTCCTGAGAATGTATTAGTCGGGGTCAGCGTTCCTCGGCAAGGCGCCGAGGAAAGCTGTAGAGTCAGCCCAAACATTGGCTTGGAAACAGTTAAGCACAAGGTACCCGGTCTTTTTACGAAATCAGGGAAAGTGAAAGGAAGTATAGGCACGCCTCTTATTGAATATTATCCTGTGATCACAATGTGGATTTCAAGTGTTGGCATGTGTATCGGTAAAACTTTAATTTACATTACTAACAATTCTCTTTAATTTTTAACTCTGAATGTCTTCCTTATCAGTCCCTTCACCCAAATGTTTTTTCATCAATTAACACGCTTTTAATCATGATACTTTAGGACCAAAACTTGAAGTTTTTCATTTTTGGCCATAAAATGTCACAACGTTGTGTGATGTCAATTAATTTAATTTGATTCCTTAATTACTACTATTCTATTTGTGTCTTTTCGTCCAGAACCGCTTACTGCTAGTATTTGCCCTATTGCTGCCTAACCGGTTACTGTCTAACCTATATGAATATGAAAGTACTATTGTCCATATTGCATCATTGCATAACTGACGTGATCATCCCCAAATGCTTGTTTTAAGCGTAGTCATCCAATAAAATTAGAGTATCACTTCTGTGCAGGAGAGTGAAATATCATTTTCTAGAGAACCAGATTTAAGAAAGAGATTTACACGATACATAGATCTTGCTGAGCGGGATTGGTCTTCCTAATGGTCCATCAAAGTGCTGTGTGTGTGTGTGTGTGTGTGTGTGTGTGTGTGTGTGTGTGTGTGGCTTTTTAAAATGATTTGTTCAAGTTATCATTATTTTTAGACCTCTGAAACGTCGACTGATTCGTTATCCTGTGGTATTTCTCCCGGTCTGATTATGTCTGCAAGGCTATACCTTTGTGCGAAATAAAGGTCGGAGGGATAAGTAGGCATCACAAAAATCAGTGCAGCCTTCATGTTAAATGTCAAGATTTAGCAATTATACGTCTACAGTTCCCATTCACCTAAAGATCCTGCATTAGTATCCTAAGTCATATTGATCCTCTGAGCTGCCTTATAGATGGCCACTTCATTATTGTGACCCCAGCTTTAATGACAGCCATCCGCTGCAAGTTTAGCCAATAATATCAACGCTTGTGTGGTAAAGCTTCTCCAGTACCTAATTGCATGATAAGTATTACATCCGTGTCTGCGACAAGATCCTAATACAAAATAATTTCTGTCCCATGCATCCTTGTACCGACAGGGTACAATTTACTGTTGTCTTGGACCTGTGTGGTGCCTTATTAGTTTTTGCCTGACAGGACCAACGGCAAAAGAATGACTTAAATGCCAGCTTTGTGTCGAGGCACTTGTAAGGTTAAGCATGCCGGGAAAAGTTAGTGCCAATTTAATGGAAAGCCTATCTTTTCTGTGCTCTTTTTCGGAACTCTCATTACCACGATTGCTGATTAGTATCTTTCAGAAAAATCCTTAACAAATGGAATGCACATGTTGACTTGTCTGAGAGGGCAAGAGGTAGCTATACTGATCAGCTACGGCAGAAGCAAGTGTTGTTTTGTGTCCCCTGTGTCAAATGTATACATTGTTACTTGGGCCTATCTTTGAATTATGATATCCGTCCAAATATATATTACATTTTGCACTGTCTGTTAACTAGACACATTAAAACAGGGCACAGCTTAAATCGGTAGTGTCTGGAACAAAATGACATTGTTTTCAATTGCCCGTCTCACCATGGTACTAAAAATATACATCACAAAAAATTATGTTCCTTTTAATGTGTGTATTTTCTCTTCCTGTTGTTGCATTACTCAACAATTAGTGCAAATGTTCTGTGACATTTGCAAGCATTCACATTACCAGAGGGTTACATATTTTCCGACAAGACAGAATCGCGGTGGGAAGTCGTATTATAGACTTGGAGAGAACTTTGCTTTCCCTCAATACCATGATATTATTTCTCGCCGTGAAATTACAGATTATGAACTCCGACCTCAAATTAAAAAACCCCAAACCGAAACAAAAAGTTTTTGGTATTATGCTATACCTACCGAATAACTGCGTCATCTTTGTGTGAGAGTAAACAATACGCTGAACCGACTGCTCGATTGTTCTTGTGAATACCTTACCTCTGCGCTCTGGGATCTTCAACTTCCCTAACATTAACTTGACAAATGATTTACCTCATCTCCAGGGTGACTAGTTAGGATCTTGCTCAAGAACTCTCTCTTGGGCAGCTCACACAGTGCTCTACTCACTTCTCTGGGAACACCTCCCCATTAGAAGTGCCTGATTTATCAACCCCTGGGAGGATTGTTATGACGTCTTAGATTTATCAAAAAAAAAGAATACAGTGTTCTCAACCATAGAATACACGCCCAACATGGACAAAGTTTGCACAGAAGCAAACAGACTTATGGGCGTTGTACAAAGGGCGCGCGGTTATAGAACCCCCTCTAAGTAATTAAGCAAGTGTACCTTTCGTTACTAAGTAGACACACTGACAACGGCTTAGTTGTTTGGATCAGTACATCCATACCCAAGGGATGCCCTAGTGCGTCCGTCAAGTTACACGCTCTATTTTGAGACAACCACGTACCATGCCATGCAAAACTCGATTGGCGGGGAGTAAGCATTTTCCATTATCGAACAGGCCGGAAATATCTGATCTTCTCTTTTCTTTTAAAAAGCTTTAATGGATGCCTGCTACTTAACCTCCCTGCTCTCTTTCCCCCACGTCGCCAAATTAGAAACCCTAGACCTTAGATACACACACGTTTTCAAGCGCTCAAGTAAACAATGTGAAGATTCTGTGGACACCCCCCCCCCCCCACCTCCCCAATGAAAACATTGCATTATCTATCAGGCTTCAAAAACGTCCTTTTGCGTATTACAGCAAACCCTCAGCAACCAATTTTAATGTTTATGCATGCAGCTGAATGAGTTAGTAGGGTAAATGTGCTCAACGTGTAGATCTGAACACAAAACATCGAAAACCCACGAAAGATTGACCTTTAATACTTGAATATTTAACTGTCAATACACTAGGTCAAACATCATAATATAAAAGTTCTTAAAAGGTTACATATTTGCCCGTTCTCCCCGATATTTCTTGTCACGTACCTTTCAATCATTATGCCGTCTGTCTTACGTATTTCGCCCGGACGACTCAACCTGCATCGATGGCATCACCTAGTGACTTGTACTAGTCGGCTTTCTTCTAAACTGTACCTTCTTTAAGGACATATATTTCACCATTTTACGTTATGTCTAATTTCATGCCTATATATAGATAATGGAAGTTAGATAATTTTTATCATATTTAATAATGAAGCTTTTCTTTTTCATGCAGACCTACCTGACATATTGTCCACTCTATGCACCTTACTCCTGCTAAAAACTCTGGATGGCTTGATGTTGACATAATTTGACAAGGCTTCCATGAAACGTTCAGGAAGGGCAATATTTAATAAAACGGACGAAGTGGATGGTCTTTGAAATCACCTGTCGCTATAGACCTGTTCGCAAGGAACAGCGTTAAGCCTAAAGTTAAATTATGTTCCCTTAAACTTGCCTTGCATGATATCTTAAACGCAGTTTTTGGTTTTTCTTATACAACCTATCAAAAACTGAACGACTTGATTGATAAATCTGTGGTTGTCTCTTCTCTTCTTGTTCTTGGAGACACTGAAGAGAATAATTTTATTGGCTGGCGGGTGCGAATGTCCCTTTAGTGCGCCCTGATCAGGCTAATTTACGTCATCTTGGCGCTTGAAAATTCGCTCTCCCGTCTCTCCGTTGGTGCAGCTCTGTCTTACGTCATCTGGAACCTGACATAATTAGCATTCTCCGTGTTTTTGCTGTCTGTTATTTTTTAAACTACAGGAACGGAGACATTTTGCCAACTGGTGATTAACTCGATCTGAATCTGGCGGATAGAGCTGACTTATTGCGGTTATTCTGTAGGCATGTACATGTATCCTGCAGGTCAGCAGCGTGGTGATGTTATTTAATCACATTTATGATATCAGCGGCAAAGCAGGTAAATCACTCCTCGTCAAAGTCAACCATGAAAAATACAAAAAGAAAAGTCTATGAATGACAACGTTTGGATAAGTACGAATAGTGGTGGTCTGCTGACTCCCACACATTTGACGAAAATATTTTCTCATACTTTCAGTGCTAATCACAAAGAAAATTGACAATAATTCGAATTATCTTAATGGTTTAGATCCCAATTAATTTGATGATTTTAGATCCGAATGTCGCTCAAAGCGATATTCCATACCAAAATGTCTATATTCCAAAGCAAAAAAATTGAAATGTATGCTGAAACAGCTCCAACTTAGCACTTAGAAGGTTACTGTGCAATCAATTTACTTCTGAATGAATACATACTCTTATTAGTGAACTCTAATACTTTTCTGGGTCACCCGGTAAAACAAAGTAGTCAACATAATTTATTCTCCAATTCAGTGTCAGTACTTGATATTGCATGTGATCAGATTTGGGCGTGATGGTCGGAACGTCGGCGAGAATGTGTGCGCTTACTGTATTCCACAATGCATGATAATGCCCGTTGAAATATATTTGTATCAAAAGGCTGATTGTCGACTTTCACAACCCATAGAACAGAGTTTACTAACACTCCTCACGTAAGTTGTGCACCTGTCAAGTTCAGTTTTAAAAGATTAAGACAGCATTAAAATAGCAACATAAGATAAATACCAGACGTTCTTTCGGAATGTTTTATTATGTCTCAAAATGGTATTGTAATGTGAACAATGGCAAATATGTCATTATTATAACTCGTGCGTTTTCTTCATTTACAAATATTAACACATATTTAAAATTTCGCGCGACTGGTTGAATTTGGTACCTGTGTATACACGCTCGTTCTACCAATGTTAGAACATGATTTAGAATACATAACTGTGTCAGTCTCTGTCAGTTCGGATTCACCAAAAATAGCAGAGTACAAGTATCTCAAGACATGGCTTCTGTATATCATATGCATGGCGCAGCTGTTAAATTCCGATTTATTGACTTTGCACCTGCTGCATATAAGTCATGTTACAAAAATTTTTATCAATATTATCTCCTTTTTTGCTACTTACAGATAAATTATAATAATATCCCTGTAAAAACGTTTAATACCACAAGTTGTTGTCAGCAAAGTTACCTGTATATTACTATACATCCTACAAACAAATAGTTCATACCCCCCGTACATAAACTCTACGCTACAAATGTACAGTGTATTTTTTTCAGTTATTTTCATTACTCATGTAACCAATGTTGACAGACCTACAATATAAAAAGTTGTACAAACAAATACCAGATTTCATACAGCATGCTGTCATCAGTTATTAGTTGCCAGTTATAATATACTCCAATCGGCCTAAGGTTTCTAAGATGAAGTCATTCTGCGGTCCTAGGACTTGACGTAGCCAATGGTTACCAGGATCAAATAGTTTTTCATCGTGCTCTAATGGTAAGTGATTGGCCGAGAGTTGTGCATGACAAAGTCCTGGGGTCCATACTGGGTCCGCGGACTTGTTTTGTTCACGTTGCAAAAAAAAAAAAGAAGAAGAAGAAAAAGAAAAGAAAAGAAAAGAAAAAAAAAGAAAAAAAAGAAAGAAAAAGAAAGAAAAAGAAGGAAAAAGAGCAGCGTAGGGCGAATGCGTGTGTTTGGAGTATGACACGTGTAGCATCCTTAAACATTTACAGAAAGAGAATATGATGACCATGTTTAATGTGATAAGAAAAATCTTTATTTACTAGCCCAATAGTACAACAATTTATTTCCAAGAGTTACTTGGTTAATCTAATGTTTGAATCGACAGTTTTCCCTGACGCAAGCTGTGGGCAAAGCTGCTAATCTGCGGTTGTCTATTCTCTTTGGCATAATTTATAATTATCAAAATGTTTTCAATTGAGGAGAAATAAAATATGTGAAACAACGAAACAGACGAGATTTTATATCTGGGTGTTTTGGGGCAGAAATAAGTTCACATCAGCAGAGTATTCAGTCATTAGTTAAAAAAATCACGATTGTTTACAGCTTACGCACATAAATGGTGCTATGTGTTTTGGTGTGTCTCTGCTGTTTCTAATGGATGCGTCTCTTTTGGTCCTACACTTATAAAACATTTTTTGGCTTTGCTTGGGATCAGGTTCAGCAAAGCTGCCTCGCTTGTCAGTCACAAGCAAAAGTCGGTTTGAGGATACAGCAAGATATATCACGACAAAGTCTAATTGCTCTGCTCCAGGGCCTCTTGTATCATGCAAAGCAAACGAAAATCCAGTTGAAGATAAATTTCTACAGTTCACAGGTCACCTGATTAGGTTCTTGCTACTGGCAGTGGGCTTAACTCCCTCGTGGTCAAATGAAGAGGCAGTTTATAACTTTCCTTGATGTATTACACGTCTTTGTAGCCACGATATCTTAGAATCTTTCGGCGTTACGATTCGAACATTTTTTTATTTCGTGTATAAAATTCTTGGCAGACGACATTTAACGGATGGTTTGTCACTTTTTTATTGGTTTGAGTGGGGAGTTATTAATGGTCAGGAAAGGCAATTTTCCCATCTGAGGTTCATTGCTTGGAATTGGACGCGGTGTATGAAACGCCAATCTGGCAGCCTTGTTGGTTTATGAGTTACAGCGCTAGTGTCATATAATAACTGCTAATTACCCTATTTTCTCACGTATGCTCAACGTGTCAACAATGAATATGAATATTAGACGTCTTAATTTAAGATAAATGGATCTATCAGCCCCAAATGTCAAGGAAAATTAATAACTGGTTATATTTCTAATACAAAATATTTTGCAATGCCTGAGGTGACTATTGGTTTTGCAACGCAATAATCAGACTTCACCCATGACATATTCTGATATTTGGACTTCTATTGGGATACCTCTGCCCCGGGGAGACGCCCACACCGGGATGAACTAGTAACCTTTTTGTGCCCAAGTTTGTCATCTGCTTTCCGTCAGCGACTTAGGTTCGACGCTTTCAAATTTAATTTTGACATTCTATTTAACATACCTAATGTACAGCTTTCTTCAGCACTCTCTTAAGGCTCTTAGAGGGCAACCGGCCAATTAAGAACTATACTTTTAAAAATGTGGGCTGTTTCTTTTTTATTCACGTTGAGTGAGTTGTTATCAAGAGATCAGAATGAGTATATGACAGGACGCACATGCGAGTTCGAGTATGCTCCAGGTTTACGCACAATAAGATGGATAAACGCTCAACACAAAAAGTTTGTTTGGCATAGCTTCTGACTCACTCAGAGCAAATAATTCTCAAGACAACATTGCGACATTGGGAATTGTACAGAAAGGTAGAGTATGAAGGGAACTCACAATTTACACGAGTAATGTCGTACCCCTGATAGTACGACCATGTTTCAAAAACGAAAAAGAAAACCAGGCAATTGACAAGAGGACATCTAAAAACAACAGGATTGTTTGGAAAAAACTATTGTCCGCTGTCTGATGCAGTCTTGGCCTAAGTCAAGGTGGTCAAAACATTATACATCATCCCGATCTGTATCCTTTTTATTCTATCTTAATAAATATGTAGAAAAAACTGGAGCAACGACGAACCAGAAATCTTTTACCACAGAGGGATTAATGAATTGAACCTGCTCCATAAGTGCTTCTTGAAAGGTATCCTTGAAGAAACCTGGGTATTGCTGAAATACATCGAAGCAACCCTGAAATGTAACTTCGCACCGAATGTTCTCGTTTCAAATTTTTAAAGCACTTTAACAGGGTGTTCAAATCGGGAATAAACTATATATATATATATATATACATATATATATATATATATACGATATTCATTCTAGAATAATTTAGATTATAATTATAATTTAATTACAAAAAAATAAAAATTTCAATTTAGACGTCAAACCACCCCATAGTTAATTGGAATAAAAGAAATGAAGAATGTATCTGGTGGTAGTGAGACAACATTCAGTACAAAACATTTGACACTGGATAGGACCGGCTTAAATTCGAAATTTCATCTCAATCTCTTATCACTTAAGCTAAGTCACGAACAAAATGGTTTTACAATGATAACCATTTTAATTGTACCCTGACGAAGCACAGCAGGGAGTAATTTTACATTATTCCAATCATGAACGTAACAGTATCAAAGCAGTCTGGTGTATATGGTCCAGGATTCAAAGGCTTGAGAAATATGTTTCTTTATGTGAAAATTATTCTTGGAATCGGGTGAATAAAGCAAAATATTGGTATTCCTATGGAATATAATATTTAAAAACAGCTATGACCATTATTTTTTCAATGGGTGAAAAAAAAATATTTTAAAAGAAGTTTGATAAAATTTTGGTCAGTCAAGAGAAAAACTCCAGCAGACGTTTTTTCACAACAGGGTAACAGGGTAACCAATATGTTATTACCACTAGGTTTGCTCTGCATATATTTTCTTTTCTTTCTTTTTTTTTCTGACGATTAACAGTCTCAAGAATTTTTTTGGTGCTTCATGAAATAAGATATTTTTTTCTTTATGCAAATACAAATCAAATTATAAGTATACAGGAACTAGGCCTAGCGCCCGCCACTATTGTTGCATTTACCCATATGTATAAGGGTGCCTACAACAGAACTGTCAGTGTAATTGGATTTACTCATATGCGTGCCCAAGTAGAACACTAAATGTATATCATTGTCTATCAAATATCACAGATTTCACGGGTAAATATCACAAACAAACGGCAATAGATCTTATGCACGGTCGCCATTTTGAATAAATTAGCGCTATGTTGGGAAATTGCATTCTGGGATTAATTGTAGTACGCTGCTGAGATCAGTCTGCGGCTGCATTGATATTAGATAGCTCGCCGTGATAAGTTTCACTCGTTGCTTAGCGAGTTTTTTCACTAATATGGTCGGACAAATGTAACATATATTTGGTTTCTGAAGTTGTAGTATAGAAACTATCTGGTCTCCAAATACAATGTGGAAAATTTAAGTCTTTAAGGGAGAAAAATAAGTTATAGTTAAGGATGTCCTTGAGGACAAATGTCATCAATTCACTGTGGTGTTTTTTGTTTGCATGCATCCCTACTTTCTCATCATTTTCTTTCGCTTGCTGGTAGTTTTTTTCTTTTTCTTTTCTTTTTCTCCTTTTTTCCGAGTTAACTGGTGCGTTTCGATCGTCCTTTAAGAAGTGTGATTTTCTTTGACGCGGAGGTCTACCTTTCAGTGAGAAATAATCCATGGACAAAATGAACATAAGAATGCAACAGAGAAACCCCATTCATCTGGTTTGGCGCGGGTTTCAATGATATTTCAATGAGGGGAAACGGCAAACTCGTGGGCATATCGAACATAGCGAAAATGTCATTTTTAGTGCGTTTATTGTCAAATAAAGGGCATGATAATAATAATAACGACTACCTGCACATACTTCAACAGTTTCTCTTCAAATCAGGAACGTACACTTGCCTTAAGACATCCCTTTGGTAATCAAGAGGTTCGACAGACATATACAAACAAACAAGCGCACGTGCAAGACACAATTTGCTCCTGCAAACACTCTAGATGTGTGTGTGTGTGTGTGTGTGTGTGTGTGTGTGTTTCTCTTGGTTTAAACGTATTTTATTTCTCGAAATACATGTACCATTGGGGAGTTGGCAACGCCTCTACGAGCCCATCTCTTGGGCGGATATCGATGCAACTTTGTACATTTAAGCGAGTTGCACATCTTTGCAATGTACATGTATATTATTTCAGTAATTCTTTCTATTTCACACAATTACGCTAAAAATACCGAATTAAAATTGGAAAACAACGTGTTAGCGATATGGTTCCTGAGTCTTCAAAGTGTGCTTTCACAAACCATTAGTACGTGTTAAGTACTTTGCCTTTCTTTGTGTTAACGATGTTTGCATAAAATTAATCACCCGGTGCTTAAGCTATGAAAAAGTTTATGAGATTAGCACAAGTACTGGTTGCTTTAAAAAAAACTACTTGTGAAAACAACACGCCAAGAAACAACACACGGGTTGTTAGGTGAGGAGCACATGGTAAACATATCTGTAGTTTAATTTTTTAATTTAAACATATTTATTTATTCTGGATCACCTAATAGTATACATCGAGATACTAAAAAACAGGCTCTCCAGACATAGAGAGACACACAGAATATATACAATACACACAGGACAATACAATTCACGAAATGCTTTGTATGTACCACTCATTGTTACAATAATATTGAAAAATACACTTTCCTGAATGCTATGAAGTAAATACTCACAAGCAGAGACATGTCGATTAAAGAATGAGTACAAGTTATTGATCCAGAAAAATCCACTATGTCACTAGCTCGGTAACCAAAAAAAGAAAAAATGACGACAGTCTTAGCCATAAACCGTATATTGACAGGATCAACATGTTAATCAAAATATGAATCGTCTGGAGTCAGAAATGAATTTTTGGACAGCATCAAATAATTTGATATTAAGGTTTGCAGAAAGGTCATTGTTACCATGTATAAGATACCGGATAAGTATATCACTTGCTAGATAGACTACAAGACTAGGATTCACACCTGGAGCTACAATGTAACAAACCGTTTTTAAAAGGGATTTCCTGGGAATTGAATAATAGGGACATTCTAGGAAAAAGTGTAGAATACTTTCGTCAGGATTTAGACATTTACAAGCTGGGGACAGTATTATATTAAATCTGTGTAGGTGGGAATTTAGTCCGGAGAAGCCCAAGCGCAAACGAGTATGTATGATATTAGAAAATCGACTACCGTGTGAGTAATAAACAGGAACAGGATCTACAGACAATAAAGTATTTTTCAAAGTAGATTTAAATTTGGATAAAGTTGCAGAACGTCTTATGTCGTCGGGGAGATCGTTCCATAGTTCAATAGAGGAAGGAATGAACGAATTTCCGAACCGTAAGGAGTTAAACCTGATTTGTCTTTGGCTGCGTCGGTTTCTTAACTGGACAGTGGGCTGACCATTGTTATTCGGAACGAGATCCGAAAGATAAGCGGGAGTTTGACCATTAACAATTTTATAAAACATGATTAATTTGAAATATTGGCGTCTTTTAGCTAGAGTAGGCCAGCCTAATTCCTTAAGCATAAGATGACGGGGAGTGCGTTTCAGGGCTCCTAAACAAATGCGAGCTGCTTCATACTGAACACACTCGAGGGAATCAGAGAGAGTCTGTGAGCAATTGTCAAAAATTATACATCCATACTCTAAGATGGGTCGTACCATGGATTTGTAAAGCCGAATCAGAGTATTGCGGGATAACCTAAATTTAAGTCTGTGGAGGAGAGACAGACGTTTCCTCGCTTTTTCCACGATTCTGGTAATATGGGCATCCCACTTTAGATTACTAGAAAGTGTAACGCCCAAATGTGTATGGCTAGTACCTTCTGGTATAACAGCATTGCCAAGGAGTAAAGGTGGGTGATCTGGCTTATTATGTTTAGTGGAAAACAAAACAGCTAGAGACTTAATAGCATTGAAAGACATTTTCCACTGTTTGCCCCATGTAGAGATATGAACAAGATCTGCGTTCATCCGACCTGCAGAGGTAACGGGATCATGGATTATCTCCAGAATGCTAGTGTCATCAGCAAAAAGCTTAATATCGCACACAATATTATCAGTTATGTCATTAATATAAACTAGGAAAAGAAGAGGCCCAAGAATAGAGCCCTGGGGTACCCCTGCCTGTACAGGAAGCAAGGAGGACGACTGACCACCAATCGTAACTCTCTGAAAGCGATTTGATAAGTAACTACCGATAAACTGGAGTAAAGCACCTTCAATACCCAGCTGTCTTAATTTGAAAAGAAGACCCTCATGCCACACGCGGTCAAAAGCCTTACTGATGTCGAGAAAAACCATCCTGGCTTCTTTTCGTAGTTCCAGGCCATTATATATGTCATGAACGATTTTGATTAGCTGGTTGATGGTAGAGTCGTTTTTCTTAAACCCAGAGTTTGTGTGCGTCAGTAGATCGTGACGAATAAAGTACTCGTACAGAATATTAAATATTAAACGTTCGAAAACTTTGGAAACATTACACAGTAATGAAATAGGGCGATAGTTGCTTTTTACCTGCTTATCGTTCTTTTTGAATACAGGGCACATATTAGATTTTTTCCAAGAATCTGGAAAGCACGAAGCAGCAAGAGAGAGATTAAAGAGTTTGGTAAGTGATGGGGAGAGGCCAGAAGCTGTACTCTTTAGGATGAGGTTACCTATACCATCGGGTCCCGTAGCAGAGCTGGACTTAAGAGATTGTAAAACCTTTTTAACGTCGTTTTCATCAATTTGGAATTCACTGAGCCTCGCATCGGTGCGATATGAAAAGTCAGGCAGGGGCATAGGATCGTCTTCATGAGGAAGTTTACATTGATTGGCAAAGTAATTATTGAAAACTTCACACTTTTCAACGTTACTGGATATTACAGTGCCGTTTTCGAGAAGGGGAGGTATGGAATGATTGAGCTTGGAACCTAGAAAACTCTTGCTGAGGTTCCACCATTTCTTTGGATTCATGATATTAGAATCCATTTCACTGCGAATTTTTGAAAAATATGACCTCATGGAACTACGAAGGGCGCTGACTGCAGTGTTGCGCTTCCGTTTATAGAACATGTAGAGTCTTTCAAGAGTAATAAACTCGATATAAGTAAAGGGACGAATTTTGTTGCTAAAACGTTTGAAACGTTTCCAAGCACGATTTCTCTGTCTAAGTAACTGTTTAATTTTACAAGTGACCCATGGCTTATCTTTGGGTCGTACAAGGATGTCACGACAAGGGATGAAGTCCTTGCATAAGCCGCTAAAAAGATCTGTCCAGAAAGATACCACATCGTTGATATCATCAAAGACTTCAAATCCTGTGTCAAAAGGAGCGTCAAGGGCAGCTTTGTTTAAATCTTCAAAATTAGCTTTCTTGAAGTCCCAAATTTTCCTTTTGAAGGGGTGGTCTACGCGGCGGGAAATCGAAAAAGTACAAAATACAACTGAGTGATCGGATGTAGAAATGGGCGGTAAGATACCTGAATTTAGAACATAACCTGGTGAATCTGTGATCATGAGATCAAGGATACTTTCAGATACATCGTTTACTCTGGTCGGTTCGTTTATTAATTGGAATAAGTTATTTTGGGATAAAACATTGACTAGGCGCAGTCCTAAGTCGCTATCTGAATGATCAGTATTCCATAACTGGCACCTATCATTAAAGTCACCGGTTATGATTAGAGTTTTAGGATTACACTCGAGGGCTGAAGTAATAGAAAGATCGAGCTCCTCAATAAACAAATCTCTGTCTGCGGCATATTGCCCTGGTGGTCGGTAGTACACACCTAAGAGAACTAAACCGTATTTGAGTCGAAATTCAACCCATAAGCATTCACTGTTGGCAGATCCGAGGTCCGCTCGGTGAGTACAGGGTAAGTTGTCCCTTACATAGATCGCCACCCCTCCCCCAGTACCCACAGTCCTATCCTTGCGTATGGGCATACCAAAACCATCAATGCATAATAATTCACTGGGGTAGTTTGAATCTAGCCATGTTTCAGATACAGTAATAACGTCGAGTTCTTCCGAAGTGGCCAAGAAATGTAATTCATCAAGTTTGTCAGGACTTTTAATGCTACGGACGTTTGCATGGCAAATTTTGAATTGATTTTGAGTGAATGTATCCGTGGGCCCTGGATTGGGGTGGACATCAAACACGAGCAATTTGCATGAAATTTCAGCCACGTGTCTGAGGTTACAATATAATTTAAGCAGGAGAAAGGTAGTTAACAATGCAAGAAAATTAAATGCAGGTAAGACATGATCAGGTGTAAAGGTAGTACAAGATATGATTTTGACCAGGCATTTGCGGTAATAATATGAGCCAATGACAGCTCTATATTGCTGTGTACTTATCCCCATGGATATAACAGAACGTAACAATTATCCGTCAAGATATGGTGCCCAGACAAAGCATGAAGACAGATTCTTGAAAATTCTGGTAATATAATCACTGCTGTAGTTATGAAGTGGGAATCAGTTAATTTGTCGGTGTACATGGGGTACATACAAGCGTTGTCACAAATACATATATCATAACGCAAATGAGCAAACTGACATAAGAATGGAATACAAAGGACTGACACGAAACATGAAAAACGCATATGTAGCACGAATATCATGGAGATCACATACGAAACAAAAAATAAAAAAGAAAGAAAAAGGAACGTGGTTGTCAAAGTATGAAAAAAAAAAACGCAACAGTTGTGACTCTGGATGTAAATGACCAGGAATACATGAATTTTGTGTTGACACTCGAGTAGTTGACGTTCACACACAAGAAATATGGAAACATGTAAACGAAACAATTTAACAAAAAAAATCGTTAGCAGTACATTTGAGAAAATAATTCGATAACATGATCATGTATGTGCACTCTGAAACCATCATATACACAACATGCTCGTATATATGCTCATTTGCTGAAGGATTACTTAGATGGATTGATTAAATTTCACATCAAACTTCCAGTGATGGAAGACATAAATACGACAAGCCTGAGTTTAAATACAACTTAACAGGAATAAATATTGACATAGGGTAAATTGATGATCGACAGGTGTAAACAGCAAGTGAACTGAATGACATAGACGTGAGTGGACACAGGGGTTACCTGTACTAGCGGAAACCTGCATGAATGTCACCACAAGACGGCTCTGCAAAGCAGAAAACAATTTCAAGACACAATATATACCATGTGAAGTTCACACCTTGATGGAACGCAAGTGGCTATAAATGAACGTATTGCGACTCGTAGCAAATAGAGAAAACAATACTGTGAAAAGAAATACATTATGATCAAAGTGGGAAAGACATAATATAAAACCCACGGACAATATGAGCTTTGATTGGAGTGCTGACAGGTAGACAACAGAGTAAACCGTGTTTGGTACCACAGCAAGTATTGTGCTTTACTGGACGGCCGAACTGTTTGTTCTTCTTTAGTAAAAATAGGGACCAGATCAGACCAGAAGCTGGAAATATACATGTATAAAATGTAAAGTGAAACATCACTGTGGAAAAAATTGACTCATGCTGGCAGTCAAGAAGAGTTACAAAGATAGGCCTATACATGTTTGAATATAATATGTACAATGAGAAAACGGCAGAAGGAATGTACTAATAACGATATTTTGGTATTACATAAAGCACTGGGATGTATGTAAAGATATCAGAACTGAAAACTTATTAACTAGAAGTCCAAATAATATCTTGGATAGAAGTCCAGGCAATGCATTTGAGAATTCGTATTGGCTAGAGGGCGAACGTTCACTTATGAAACGTGTTGAGGTCCTCTTTGTTGTGTATTTGGACAACACGACCTGGAGTCGCGGTGCCCCATGCATTTAGTTCGCGCACATAAATGCGTCCGTCTTTTGACCAGCAAGAGTCTATCAGTTTGTTTCGCCTCATACCTCGCGCTAAGAACATGATGTGGGCCCTCTTGCGTGTAAGATCCTCTGAGACGAAAACGTTATTGTTCTTTTTCCGTGCATTATATACTCTCTGCCTAGCCCGGTATGAGATAAACTTTGCAATGATGGCACGTGGCTTGCCATCATGTTTCTTGCCAACTCTGTGGGTGCGTCCTATTTCATGCTTTTCCACATTGACACCAAGACTCTTAATATGTTCCAATACTAAATTGTCTGTATCCTCACCTTCTGACTCCGCATCTTTTGACCAGAATCTGAGAGCATTCCTGCGACCATACTGTTGCAGCTCGTCCAAATCATACTCCAGTTGTACAATTCTTTTCTCATTTTCCGTGGCTTTGAAGTCGGATACTTTGACCTCACTCAGTTCAGTTTCTAGCTTAGTTACTTTTTTCTCCAGTTCTTTGATTTTTTTTGATTGGGCGCTTACCTGGGCTTGGACAGCTTCGCCTATGATACGTTTTAGCCACGCTTCTATACGGGGGCTTGTGAGTTTACAGAAAAAGTCATTCATTTCACCATCGTCGACAGTACTTTTAGGCTGAACGCTAACTGATAAAGTATCATCCTTACCAGAAATTTCTGAATCCACGTGTGGCTTGTTAGTAGGAGGAGAATGTCCAGTTGGTGAATCATCTATCCATGGACGTTTCAGACTCTGAGTAGCCCCCACAGGCGTACGTGGGTTCCGAGCAGAACTTGACATTGCAGTATTATCCGTGGCCATGATTGCACTGATTCACTTGTATGTAACAAAGGCCAAGCAAGTTTGAACGGCGGGTTATTCAAACAAAGAGAAACGTCAAGAAATGTCCCTATAAATCACAATCCGCCAAATCCAGCATACCAGAAATCACACACTTTGGCCCTCAAACCTTCATTCCTCCATGTATAGTAAAAATCCAAGAAAAGAAGACATCAAAGATGAATTTTGACGGCAAAAAAGCTCGGGCAACTCGTACGGTCAAACTACCATGAAAGATCACGTGACCCTCGAGTAGTTTTAAATGTTAAAATGAATATTTTAGTGACATGTCCAAAGCGGAATCTTTTGCCCGTTTTTTCGGCTATGATTAAGAAAACTCACCGCATAGGTTTAGATATATGTATTTATACAGGATTGTCCAACAGTACTTCTAGATGACTAATAACATGGGATATTTTAGTGACATGTCAAAAACGGAATCTTTTGCCCGTTTTTCGGCTATGATTAAGAAAACTTACCGCATACGTTTAAACATATGTATTTATACAGGATTGTGCAACAGTACTTCTAGATGACTAATAACATGGGTTGTCGAGCTGAATATGACTAAGGTGGAAGAGCAAAATCTCAGCTTATCAATTTGATTAATTTCTGCTGCAGATGAACATGTCCCTGTTTTCATGTATGACATTGCGTAATGAAAGTCAAACATTTCTTTTTTTCATGTCTGACTCGGATTATTCCCGGATCAAAGTTTGTATAAGAATACCTTAGTTTTGAAACAACTTTGCTCAAAACTACATGGATTTATCTTTGAAAATTCAGTAATAATTGAAGGAAAATTTGTTATTTTAGGGAGCGTAATATTTCTTCCTTTTTTCTTTCTTTCTTTTTTCTTTCCTTCTTTCTTTCTTTCTTTCTTTCGTTCGCTCCTTCATCTACTAACCTGCATGTCTGTCTATCTATCTATCTATCTATCTATCTATCTATCTATCTATCTATCTATCTATCTATCTATCTGTCTGTCTGTCTGTCTGTCTGTCTGTCTCTCTGTCTATCGATCTATCCATCTATCTTTCATGTTCTTTTATCATTGGCCATAGTGTTTACACGTTGGTTGCAAAACAAACAATACGATTTGGTTCCAAAAGGAAAATGATTAAGATGACAGGGTTACCCAGTTGGAATGGATATATTTAAAGTAAACTATGTAGACAGATCGCGATGTGCAAATGTCACCATTTAAAGTTACACGGCAAACATAGTATGACGAGGTCATGAGCACGAATTTACACAATTTTCAGTCCTGGAATGTCAGGCTATCATGAGCACGAATTTACACAATTTTCAGTCCTTTCCAGAACAGGAAATTCTTCTTATCCATTGTTTCCCAGTTTTTATTTGTTGGCAAGGGATAAAATTTATGTTGTTTGCCTCAGGAATAATTTGTAAAGCACACAGCCAAATAACAAATTAAACTTCTCATGGCTACCAGTGTAATTTCATAGTCGACACAAGTTAGCACAGATATCGCCATAACCGCTCGTATACTACAAATAAGCCCGCAATGCACTGCGCGTCAAAAAATTTGGCGCATGCGCTGTGCCGCGAGCATAACATCTACAAGTGTGAAGGAAGAGAATAATCCATAACCTATTTCTTTTTATAAACTCGTAATTTAAGTGCTTCAGTCACAAGTGGTTGAACGTTTTTTATTTCATTTCTTAATAACCGATATTTTGATTTTTTATTGATAAGTTGTCCATAATAAAGAACAATGGAATGCATCATAATACCGCACACTCTATAGAGCGAAAGATATGCACAAATTTCTGAATGCAAACTTGAAGCTTTTTTATGTGGCAGCTATTTCTATAGTAGCATTTCAGATTTACAACGAGTGAGGCTTACAGAGGCTGTGATGCAGATCGAGAGTTGAGGGAGAAGAAGCAAACTTGTAAAATGGCCATGACAATTGCCCCGGTGTACTTCAAATGTTAACAGACATCACTCTTCTTTCTTGTTTGTTTGTTTTGTTTTTACTTATGAACTTAATGGATACATTTAGGCCAAATGACTCTTGACGTTTGGTCTCATTTGCTTATTGAAAAGCACGTAAAATGCATCTTTCTCTCTCTCTCTCTCATATATATATATATATATATATATATATATATATATATATATATATATATATATATATGTGTGTATATATATATATATGTATGTATATATATATGTATATATATATATATTGTATTTTTTCTCTGTGTGTAGACAGCGTGCAAAATTGTGCGATAATAATAATAATAATAATAATAATAATAATAATAATAATAATAATAATAATAATAATACTACTACTACTACTAATAATAATAATTTAGACAAAGTCAAATGTGCGCAAGCGATGTTTTACCATACGTCACGCGTGACGTAGAATAACTGCGACGAACGTTAACAAATACAGCACCGCAGGTCGGTGTTTAAAGTAGGCCTAGGGCATTTGTTGCGATGAATATCCAATTCAACTCGGGATCGTTGTTGGTGTGGGAAAAAAACTGGTGGCCTGCGGTCACTCGTGATTTTGCCTACCAACAACGATCCATCGAGAAACAAATATTGTAACTCAGTCTCAGCCATGTAAGATTCTCTATTAATGTCAATTCAGAGCACATCTACTAATGTCGAAATAGGCAGTGATGGAGTTATGGTGTGAGGCTCCAGCTGTACCTCTAGCCCCAGCTATAGCGGGAGGTTCAGGAGAAGAATGCAATGTATTCATGACACGTCGCCTTGTATATGATACCTGATGGTTGCACTGGACCTCATCTGCTTCTACGTTGCTCCATCTTGCTAGCCCCCACCTAACAAAGGTCTCATACATGTGAAAGAACAATTATATGTAGTTCACGTTTCATTACTAGTGGCCGTTAAAGTCTTCCAGGCCACACTAAAAGATCGTTTCATACCCAGAAAAATATTAAATATATGAGAAATATGTTGCCTCGTTTGCATAGCCAGGTTTGCCAAGTGCATTGCACTGAGACTAATTACTTTAATACTCCGGGATCAAAATCTGCTTCAATAAATACGCCATTGACTCTTGCACCAGGGACAATGTCTTCGGTATTTTGTGCTTAAAATGGTAAGCAGGTAAGACCTGTAGATTCCAAATATGTCATAATCGATTCTCGTATAGACAAAACCTTACAATCTTGCGGAAATTCACACAGCTTTGAATAGTGAGCATTGCCCTTGGTAGCCTAAATACAAGTTTGTGTAATAGCCCAAGATCCAAAGTTGATGCGTTGATCTGGCACAAATGACTGATTGCAGACACAAATGTGTTCAGAAAGGGTATAGAGCGGCTACAATGCCTATTCACGACACTAAGACCAGGATAATACCATCCATTTTTACCATTAAAATATAGGTATAGATAGGACAGAGGACTCTAACCATACTACATTAGTGGTAGGAACTGGTATCCGGCCCCAATGACGTAACATTGTCAATTAGGAAATTATTGCCCAATAAAGATTTCCAAATAGGTCAGGGAATTCCACGGGATCTAAAAAATATATAAGAGATTATATCCCCACAGGTGAGAGGTATGCTCAAAACGGATTAAAACTGCAAAAATGCGTGGGATGGATTGTTTAGTCGGGTGTACATCTGGAATGTCACAGTATTGATCAAAAGATAAGGCAACGCAGAAGAAGCCATTAACAAATAGAATTGAAGAAATAGAGATGTTTTCGGAATGTTCTTTGATAAGTGGGGTTTAAAATTTTAAGTCAACACAGGTGCACATAAAATATAAAAATGATAAAATTGCATTACTTCCACATTGTGGTAATATTTTCTCCTGGTCTCATCTTGCATGATGAGAGGGTTACATAGTGGCACCCCTGCTTTCACTGCTGAGTAGATCAACAAAGCGTATCGACCCATTGGACCATAGCATGGTAATTGTGGCGTGATATATTGACAGATGAAATCAACATAGTCTTTTCTCCTATCACACACTTCCAATCTTTTGTCAATTTTGTATATGACATTAAATTCCTTGCATGTGTGTATAAGTGCTGCTTTTGGAAAAAAAGTCTAAGTACACTATTAATAAACAAACAAACAAGCGCTTCTCATTTAAAAAAAAATCATCACTTTATTTTGTTCAATTTCACAGAAACGCCATGATTGTATTGTAAACGTATTTATTTCCAAGAATGGAACTGGATTACCCAGTAGCTATTACAAATAACTAGTCGAGGGGTTCTCCAGACATACAGAACACACAATAAATATACAAGACACACAGGACGGTACAAATCAGTTTGCAAGTTGGAATACAATCAGGTATAACAGGTACCAATTATCAGTTAATGAACCGTCTGGTCTGGGTAATGTACAATTGAACAGCTGAAAAAATTTCAATATTTAACACATCCGAAAGGCTGGTACTACCAGACAGCATAATTTCTAGAAGTCTATCGCCGACATGATTTACTAATAAGTTAGGATGTACACCAGGAGCAAGCACATTTGCAACAGACCTCAGGAGTGTAAGTCTAGGTTGTTCAAAAAGTGGGCAAAACAGGAAAAAATGACGCGTGTCTTCATTTAGGTAGTTGCATGAACAGGCAGAAGAGGGCAGGATATTAACTTCATATAAGTGGGAATTAAGTATAGACCTCCCTAGGCGAAGCTGGGTGTGAGTTACATTTGCAAAGTGATCACCAAACACGAAGTAATTTGGAATTTCATGGCGAAAGAACAGAACTTTGGCAAGTTTTACTTTGAAGATTGAGAGTGTTTGGGAAAGCTTGACATCATCAGGTAAGTCGTTCCAAAGGCGAATGGCGGATGGTAGAAACGAACTAAAGTAACGATCAGTCCTGCACTTAATTTGCCTTTGTCGGGGGGGCCTGCGGAGGAGGCGGCCGGTCGGGGGTAAGTCGTAATTCGGGATTAATTCATGTAGGTAAGGGGGGGGGGGTAAGCTTATTGAACATTTTGTAGAAGAACACTAATTTGAAAAATTGTCTGCGGGTGTGAAGCGGTTCCCAGCCAATTTCAGCCAATAGTCTATCACGTGACGAAAATTTCATAGCACCCGTACATATTCTAGCAGCTTCATACTGTATTCCTTCTAGGAGATCAGATAACTCTTGTGTGCAGTTGTCAAAAAGGACACAACCGTATTCTAGGATGGGTCGAACCATGGTCAGATACAATTTTGATAAGGTTTTTCTGGAAAGTTTGAACTTAAGCCGTTTTAGAACAGATAGACGTTTACTCGCTGCAGTGACAATGCGATTAATATGTGAGTGCCATTTTAAATCATGCGAGAGAGTGATACCTAAGTGAGTGTGGTGTGTAGCCTCCGGGATGGGTGTCTCACCAAGATACAAGGTTGGGTGAGTTACTTTGTCTCGTTTGCATGAGAACAGGACCGAAAGTGATTTAGTGGCACTAAATGTCATGCGCCAGATCCGACCCCACATAGAGAGATGGCCGAGATCAGTATTAATGCGAGTCCCAGAGACTTCACGATCATAAATTATTTCGAGAATGCTAGTGTCATCGGCGAAGAGCCTGATGTCACACGTAATATTATCAACAATATCGTTAATATAAATTAAGAATAGGAGGGGCCCGAGTATAGAGCCCTGGGGCACGCCTGCCTCAATAGGTAACCACGAAGAACTTTGACCATGAATGACAACCCTTTGGTGTCGATTACTGAGATAACTATCAAACCATTCCATAATTGGTGGGGAAATGCCCAGTTGACGCATTTTAAAAAGGAGGCCTCCATGCCACACGCGGTCAAAGGCTTTAGAAATATCAAGGAAAACCATTCTGGCCTCTTTGCCCAGTTCTAGGCCATTGTAGATTTTGTGAACTATACTAATTAACTGGTTTATTGCGGAATCATTAGAAACGAAGCCAGAATTTCGCCTAGTTAGGAGATTATTACTCATTAAATACTCATACAATTTATTGTAAACTAATCTTTCGAAGACCTTAGATACGTTGCATAATAGGGAAATTGGTCGGTAGTTTGATTTTAATTGTGTATTAGCTTTCTTGTGAACCGGGCATATATTTGATTTCTTCCACTGCGTAGGAAATTTACTATTTGTTTAAGAAATGTTGAATAATCTAGTAAGGGGCTCGGAAATACTTGGACTAGTTTGTTTGAGAAGAAAGTTGCTCAAGCCATCAGGGCCTGTCGCGGAGCTAATTTTGAGCGAGGTAATGACTTTAAGGACATCATTTTCATTCAAAACAAAGGGGTCTAGCCTGGCATCTGTGCGATACATAAAAGCAGGTAATGGGGGTGAGTTGTCGTCTGTGGGTGTTCTGCACTGGCTAGCAAAATATTGGTTAAAAACTTCAGCTTTCTCAGAATTATTAGAGATGATGTTGTCATTTTCGATGAGGGGTGGGATGCTAGGATGCAACTTACACCCTAATATAGATTTTGACAAATTCCACCACTTCTTTACATTCATTTCTCTACAGTCTAGTTCAGACCGAAGTTTGGAGAAATAGGTCCGGATTGCCTTTTTGTTTGCCGAAACAGAAATATTCCGGCAGCGCTTGTAAAATTGGTAGAGCCTTTCGGTAACAGGGGAAGGATTGCCATTGTCTTTTTTAAGAGATTTCTTATAACTTTTCCATGCTCGGTTCCGTCTACGTATTAAGAGTTTAGTATGGCCAGTTACCCAAGGTTTGTCCTTAGGCCTGATGAGCACTTCTTTACAAGGAATGAATTCTTTTGCAGTATCAATACACAATTGAGTCCAATAATCTACGTACTCCTCTACCGTATTGAAAAGATCAAAGCCAATGCCCCAAGGGGCATGGGAAAGAGCATCATTTAGTTCATCAAAGTTGCCACGTTTATAATCCCAAACTGTTCTTCTAAATGCTTGGTCATTGGGAAAGGTGATAGAAATTGTACAAAAGATAACAGAGTGGTCCGAATTAGCTACTGGAGGAAGAACACCACTATCTAGGATGTACCCAGGTGAGTCTGTTATGAGTAGATCAAGGAGGTTATTCGAAAATTCGGTTGAGCGAGTTGGTTCATTTATGATTTGGAATAAATTATTGCGAGCAATGAGATCAACAAGCTTTGTACCAAGCTCGCTGCCAGCATGATCTGAGTCCCACGTTGAACAGCGATCGTTAAAATCACCGGTTATAATAATAGTTTTGGGATTTAATTCCATAGCTTTAGATATAGATTCCGAAAAATCAGTGAGAAATGCATCACGTTCGTAAGCAAGTTGACCCGGTGGGCGGTAGTAGACTCCAACTAAGGCTAGGCCACGATCTGTAGCAATTTGAGCCCAGAGACATTCACAGTTTTCCGATTCGAGTTCGGAGCGGCGGGTACATGGTAAGGATTCTTTGACGTATATGGCAACACCACCACCGTGGCTGGCCCGGTCGCGTCGGAGAGGAGGCTGGTAACCTGGAATGGATAATAATTGGTTCGGGTAGCTCACATCGAGCCAGGTTTCGGATAAAGTGATAATGTCCATATCTTCGGCTTGGGCAAAGACATGGACTTCATCTAACTTTCCATCACTTTTAAGACTACGAATATTGATATGACAGAGTTTAACTTTTTTTAAGCTTTGCGGTCCAGGGTTTGTATGAATATCAATGGCTGATAAAAAGAAGTAATACAACACCACGAGGGCATGTCGCATACTAAGAAAATTATTGTACGAGAGTAGCAGAAATAATACAGGTAGGAACGACAGTGCTGCGCCAACTTGGTCTGCGTCATAATTTTCAATTGTGACTTTCAGCAGAAATTTGGATAAGTGAAAAAGCCCAATTGCCGCCCTGAATTGTTCTAAACTACAGCCCATGTCGGTATGAGTTGGGAAAAATCTTAACTGCAACTACTGAGACCTGTTTTGTGCGTGATTCTACCAGCAGAAATACAAAAATACAGTAGCGAACAGAGTTCAATAGATTCAAGCTTACAAGATACACATCAGATGATTTAAAGTAAGTTACGTAACACAACTTGGCAAACAGAATGATGCAAAAAGGAAATAATACATAAGTGACATGAAATATGCGATGAATGTAGCTGATTGACACAAACATTGAAGCGTGTGCATAAGCACCAATTAGAAAACAACATAAAAAACAAAAAAGATAGAAACATGAAATGAACATTACAAGTGTAAGTAAACCTTGCATGGTTCAAAAATGAGACAATATCTGGAATAATTATCCGTTAGATATGGAAAGTGTTTAAATAAGTACTATCAGTGGCGTGAAATGTTTGTAACTAATGACAAATATCGGTAGTAACACGTGTTTTCAAACATGGGCATTTAGGCTAATAATAACCTGATGACGTTGGTGCGCATCACCAATTGTACAGACAATGCACTCAAAACAAGAGTAAACAGACTTTAAGAGTCTACAAGCTATGTTATATACACCTGTACATTATCAGAAAAAAAAAAAAAAAAAAAAAATCAACATGATAACCAAGGTTGTTGAGCATAAATGATAGGGAACAAGTTAATGATGCTATCACATCGATACATGTGTGTGTAAAGACCCAATGACTTACTCAAGGTTAGACCATGGAGCTACAATATGGCTCCATGGTTAGACGTACAATCAACTAAGTTTAAGATTAAATGACAGCTGGTAATACCGCAAATGTTAATGATCGAGCCAACAAGTGGTAGTAGATATATATGTTACGGCGGCTCAAATTGTACATCGAAGACATCGAATAACGAAGCAAGCCGGTGCTTCAGTGTGCATGTAGTATGTGGAACACACAGCCATGTATGCATAAGCATCATTTTGGATGCACAATCACAAACGAGTAGGTATAACTAGCAACAGCGTTCATGTATTAGACCTCAACTCAAAGTTCAACAGATAGCAGAACACAACAACTGAGCGAGGATTAGGCAACCAAAGAGCATATGGTAGGTTACGGCAGTAAGATCAGTATACAACGAATGCTGTGAAGCATAGTGTAAGTTACGTTATACCTCAATTGGCAGTGAAGAAAGATCACTAAGGTTTCACCATGTTCAGTCTTCGTGAAGTTCGTCTTTTTCGGTTTTTTTTTTTTTTTTTTTTTTTTGTAGCTTGGCTTTTATCGAGAGGTCATGTCAACGAAGGGCGATAAAGCTGGCTATATCTTGACGCTTTTCTTGAACATATTTCCTCCTTTTTGTTGACGAAAAAACCGACATGGTTGATTCACGGCTCAAAACCCTGGTATATTGCTTTTCATCTTCATAATGTAATGTCACAATAATGAATATGTGAAGGTTGCCCCCATAGTATCTAATATGAAAAATCTGTACTTGTTAAACGTGATTCTGCAAAATACGAGTGAAATGTTCAGTGACAAAATGTCTATTTGATGGTGACATTTTTCGTTATATTTGTCTTACACTGTTCCCCACTATAGCATCGTGTACAATGTCGGAACAAACCAGCAACCACTTCTCTTTTCATGGAACCCTTATATATTTGGTAACAATGTGAACATTCAGGCATTTTCTGCACATATTGCAGTGCAGTAAGTGTTCCAAGTGTAGTGAAACTGATGTTGGTTTTTATAATCGTCTGATGAATATAGTTTGTTATTATGAAGGTCGTGTCAGGTTGGCTCAAAGTGTTTAATGTACTCTTTCTCTGTCTCTCTTTTGTATAAATAATTAACATCTAAATCAACTGACTGACAAGTTGAACTACGTCTTATTATAAATGAAAAAATTTAAAACTGTTACAGGAAAACAGTTATACTTACAGTTACCTTTAGGAACATTTCAATCTTGAACATTTAAATGTCCTTTCAAAAATACTTCTGGAAACCAACTTGAAATGTGACTGCTATCCTTAAAAATTTTGACTATTGTAATGCATTTTTGACTACGTTTTAATGATTCGAGACCTAATGTCACTTGCTTCTGGCTGATGTTTAACATTTGAACCAATGTACTTACTATATTTGGAAATTCAAACACTTTTCTTTTTGAAATACTCTTAGTTTATCTCCTTTAAAACAACATCATATCTTTAACTACATGCCTAAAACACATCGAATTATATAATCATGTTGTTTAAATTCTTATTGATGGTCATTTTAGGCCTAGAGGGCTTTTCTGATGGATTGATGTTGGTGTTGGTGTCACTTTGTGGACTTATATGGGTGATGATCATTGTTGAGATGGTGGTTGCAAGTAGTACCTTTTTAAATACTGAATTTTATAGACATTTTCAACAAGTTAAGAGCCTCCGCTTACAAATTCTCTGATGTGATGCAAATTTTGGTCCCTTTTCATAAATTGTATGGTCCTGTATGTGCATGAATGATACAACTGTTCAAGCCAATTTACTGAAATAGGCCTATAATTTCAAACAAAACTTTTTGCATTCTGTCATGTGAAAACTACATAAGGTTTTTTTTCCCCCTATGGACCTTTGCACTTACGTTTTGGTCTCTTTTGGGTAAATACGAACTATATATTTTTATGTTTCAGCTATACATACCAAGGAACATTGCCTTTGGTCGGAATTGACTTGGATTTGTTTCATTAGGACTACGGTTTGGATATGGTAATCACACTGTCTAATTCACTTCTTGGTCTTTATGTAAATTTCACTCACAGCAACTTTCCAATATTCCGATAAATGTTAATTTAATTCCTGTCATAATTGTACACAAACATCGGTTCCACGGTATCCAATGTATAACAGTTGACTGCATGTCTTCACTACTCAGTAGCATATAGATATCCATGCGCTTAGAATATAACGTCCGATATAATATCCTTTTGATTTCTTCATGTTCAACTTTCTTTTCCTTGTTTGATGCATTTTTAACTTTACCAACAGGTGTTTCCTTTCAAGTCATGCAATGCACAGATATTATAATCATCATCTTTCGATCTGGTTCCCATACACTTTCACAATGTTTGCACGTAAGCCACCAGTTCATTGTATTTTGCAGTAAATAAATATCATAAGTCCCGCAATGCTGGCATGCAGTCACTTCAAAGGCACCTCTTGTTTATGCACACATGAGACAAGGTATTTCACGGTGTGGTTTCACGCCATTCCACTCATACACACATAAATGTGTCAATGCTTTATAATTCCAGATGAGTGATTCATCTATATCAATGCGATGAGCTGTGCTTTTACACAATTCTATCTTGACTTGTCTTGTCAGGACTTTGTAACCGTGGCATATACAGCAGCCTTTTATTTCTGTTGTCACAGACATTTCATGTCTCGTGTCATCCTCTTCACTTTCACTGGCTGAATCATCAGATATGGACATAAGGGATTTCAAATGATCTGCTAATATTTTTCTTTCTTTTTTTTTCAGACTCAGCTGTGTTTGATGAAGTATTTCTTCTCAGTAGCTCAAGGTTTGTTGTTGTCAGTTTCAGATCAATCACCAAATATTCATATGCTATTGAGGTGCCTTCTTTGTGTATGTCCATCATCTACTTTGGCTTGTCTGAGAACATGCAAAGGCACATGGTCTTAATCACTTGCAAATCCAAAGCCATGTTGCACAAAATTAAATACTTACAATTATTTGCATGGTCATTGTGCCTGGCTTGTAGAAATTGTGCATCAGAACTATAACACTCAAATTGCAATGGTGGCTTCCTTTTTGACTACGGTTTGGATATGGTAATCACACTGTCTAATTTGGTGAATAAATCTGTCATTCTTTCATCTTTGCAAATGTCACTCACCACAATGTCGAATATGGTCAGATCCTTGTGCTTGTTTCTAGAAAACTGTCTTGTTCCAACTTTGAATTTATACCTCTAATAAATTAATATCTCGAATGTTGTTTCCCATCTCATCACGGGAGGACTGCCAATGCATGTAACAAATAATTATTCTCTCGTGGGGAGGTTCAATGGTCTGATTGGCTTTCTGTAAAAGGTTGTACACGTGTACGGTCTTGCAAAAACTGGTAGCAGCTGCCACAAGCATTGTTTAAATGATGTTTGTTTCATTTTGTCTTTGCTCAAGGTCCAAACCATCTACATCATGAAGATATACACATACACCTAGTGAATATGAGTTTCCACAAACGGGATAATATTTTCTGTATCTCCACATTTTGAATACAGTCTTCAAACTGTAAACTCACCCCTACTTATAAACTATGGATACAGACCTGCCTAGACCTGCTACATAGATCTTCATAGACCTCCACACAGACCTGCAGACATCTGCATAGACCTACACACAGACCTCCATAGCCCTGCACACAGACTTGCACTAACATGCATAGGACCCACACAGACACACAGCACTCCCACATAAGACCCAAACATACCTTTTGTTGTCAGTAAAACAAATACATATAAAGGACAGTTTCATAACTTTAATTTTTTTTGCTCTTCAGGTTTTGGTGACATTTAATGAAATAAGATACAATTTTGTCATTATTTCTCCTGTTTCTCTCGGAATGACTGGTGATCTAGTCCATTGTTAGCCCACGGCAACAATGTATGGCATAGTACAGAAAATGTAGTCCATACATAAGACTGTTGTGTGCCTGTAGTATTTTCTTGTTGAACTTGACGCCTCTCTTAATTCGTCTCAGGAAATACACAAAGTTTCTATTATAGTAGCTTGGAGTCTGTCCAAAGGATCCAAACATTACTACTGATCCATATCTTGGTACAGATATAAGCATACAATGTTTGCAAGGCATGCGACATGTGTCCATGTTGACAATCAACAGACTCAGGTGTTGGTTCAGCTTTTTTGGCAGTCTTTCTGAAGGGTAAACACCATTGAAATGGGGTTTGGTCAGGCGGTTTTTCAGCAATGCTGACCTTAATTGGTGATTATTCAATGCTGACCTCAGTTGTTGATTACTCATTGTAGGTATAAGTTGGAGTATATTCCACCTCAACGATGTATGGCAAAATGTGATAGATCAGCAGATGTACTGTTGTCAGTAGTCACAAAGAAAATCTTGCCTTCACTTTGATGTTGCCTTTCTATTGATAGGCATGGCATCTTTCCTCTGTTTGGATGGGTCAATAATGAACCGATAAAGGCAGTAGCCATTGGAGTTATTATCTCGACCTATGCTATTTTTCCATCGTTGGTATTCCATTTACCAGTCCCTGTAAACACAGTTAGGAAACAATCCATATATAGCTTGTTTGCATGGTCTGGTTCGAGTGCTCTTCATGGGTAGGGATTGTCATTTAAAGTCACTTCTATGTAATTCAGGTTGTAATGATGAAAATAAAAGGAGTTGTGAAAGTAACTTCCCCTCACAGCTTTTGAAGCCAACTAGGATTTGTGCAGGTACACGACCCTGGAATAAGTTGTTCAGTTGAATGTATGGAGTACCTTGTGCCACAGTATGTGTCATGAGGTCCGACTACATGATGGAATACTTGGCTGTGGTATTTTGCAGACCTCGGCTGATCTCCATGTAGGGTGTGAGGGTCATACTGACCATACATATCCACAATTTCACTGTTTGAATATGCACTTTGCAGTTCTCTGTGCCCACTCTCATCAGACAAAACGATTGCGATGTAGGTGCCAATTTGACCATGACTGGTATCCCACCAAGTTACTGGTCAGATTACAGGGGTCCATTCATTTTCACACTGACTATTATTTGTGTAGGAATTTCATAATGTAATTCCGAAATTAAGGCCAACTATGAGATCTGTTTCAACCATGTAATATGCATTGTCTTTTAAGAACAGCTGATTTTAAGAATTGACTTTCTTTTGCATCTTCAGGTAATTCAATGCCATGCTCAGGTAGCCTTTGTAAAGATTCAACCATCTGTCACTCACCAGTCTGTTTTGGCAGCATACTTGAACCTCTTACCACAGACTGTGAAAACTTAAATTAACTAGACCTGCTTTATCTGCTGCACCTATAGCAGAGCCATGACTCTTGATAATGCACCATTTCACATACACGCGCATCTTTTGGAAATAGATCAGAATGGTACCAGTATTGTCTCTTGTCATAATGGAGCCAATGGTGATTTTATTTCTCCATTGCATTCTCCGTATACTTTGACTTACCAAAAGGTTGCCAAAATGAACAATATCCATGTTTGCCAACTCCAAACTCTTGACAGTTTCCTTCCACTTCCACTCCATCCCTCTTAGAAAAACTTTGGATGATTAAGCATTGGGTTAATCGAGAAATAGGTAACTTAATCCCTTCTATCACTATATTATGCCACAACCAGCATGCTATGGTCCCTTAGATCTATCCACTTGGTTGATCCACGCAGCACTGACAGCAGGGGTGCTACTATGTCATCTTCGTATCATGCAAGATGAGATAAACAGTAAAAATTCCCACAATGCGAGAGTTATGTAATAAAAAAACACTTGAATGTGAGAATTGTCAATGAAAATTCCAGAGACACTACTGTGACATTCTACAAACACACCTGAATAAACAATCCACCTGATACCCTTTTTTTCAGTTTTAACCTGTTTGAGCTTATCTCTCACTTGTGGAGCTAAAATCTCCTACCTATATTTCCATCCCATAAATTCCCTAGATTTATTTTTCAGATCATTATGATGTTATAATCCCCTTGAGAATTCTTTGTCATTGGAACTGGAGACCATTTCCTACTACTTACATGCCATGCCATCGTCCCAATGCCAACTTTACCAACCCCGGAAATCCAATACCCTCAAACACCTAAAAGTGAACTGCAAGTATTCGAGCTCATTGTGAAACTAAAATTGCGCAAAATCCACATAATATAATTGCTTTTTGCAGTTACAAAAAGCCAAATTGTGACCACAAAGGAGCATTTCTCTGTAAGACACATCCAGTGGTTGAAATTGAACATCGCAATCCATGCTGCAATATTACAATAGATAAAGCTACTTTCAGAAGATTTATGCAGCCACTGCTATACTTCGACTTCAGAGAGATATTGCCTTCAAATAAGATTTTATGCATTGTTATAATATTGTGCCTGCAAAAACAAAAATAAAATCTAAAATCTTTAATCTTAGAGATTTGGATATCTCCTGACGACCTCACAATTTAAAATAGATTTTGCAACATTAGAACAAAAGAAGGTTTATTTTAGCTTTTTGTATTTTACTTTTAAGACCCACTGACCTAGGAGTCTTGTGAGCTTTCAGATTGTATGGCCTCGAGCTACCCTTGTTCATTTTTGTCATTGTTCCAGGTCGGACTAATTCTACACCTGCAGGGTATACACAGATCGTTTTTCCTTCACAAAATTTACAAGAAATGCGTTAGGGTCAAACTTAAAATGTCCAAGCTAGAACTCTATATGTACGGCTATGGATACATGTATGGCATGTGGACACAGGTACCATGTGCAGTTATGCAAAAGTTGTGTCTCCATACAAAAGGTCGCAGTCCGTCAATTGGCCTTTCCTGACACAGCAACCAAGGGCACAGGATGGTTCCCACCTAGGCCGTGATGCAAACGTCGATGTTACAGCAGGACGAAATGCGTTTTATTATTTGCACATATGGAATGTTAAAAATACAGAGGAGACAAAACAGAAGCTTAGGTGGTGGATCTATAATATCTGCCAGAAAAGACGACAGTAGGGGACATTCGATAATCTGATACAACTCGAAGTGGATGGAAGTTCAAGGAATATTTCCGAATAAATAATAAACGATTCGCTCATCCTTGTTGAAGGGGACCTGGTGAAACACTGCAGGAACATAGTTGTAATATGCCCTTTGCACTTGTATGAGATCATGGTGTTCACGTGAGCTTTAGTTGTACAGGCAAACGTTAACTTTAACAAGCTCCACAAGCATTTCTATTTATTGAACAGTGAACAAATTTCTTTCTCAAGGTGACGTTTCATTAATCTTGCAGTTCAAAACAAACCCTTGGAGCTTCAATGTTCAAATACCTGGGATACTCCACCGAGTTATGTAATATTGTTCCGTCCTTTCAATGGAATTCTGATCCGATTTAGGTATGGGTAGGATTTCAATCGCTGCATGGTGTGGTAAACCAACCTGTACCTGTGTCCGCACATATGGAAGTATTACAGATAATTTCAACTTTAGGGATTTTGGCCGTATCTGTACCAGTATATATGGAGTCCTAGCTTATAAATGTGGTTTGAAAAAAGGTGGTCTAGTAAAATGGACATAGGTACATAGATGGCTATAATCATTAACTTTCAAAGATGAATTAACAAGAAGCAGGTGTGACATAATATGATTATGTTTAGGTATCAGCTAAATAGTTGGTACCCGCCAGCAAAACGTCCTCCTATAGCTAATGGTAGCGTCCAGGAGTTAACGGTTGAATTAATGGTTGGAACATGGTGCATAAACAATCGAGTTGCAGCAGAAAACACTAGAGTTGTGTGGTCATGTAAAAAGCAACACAATATCATCAAAATATACTCATACTACATGTTCAGAGTCTCCGGTTTGATAACAATAAAGATGCGTCTCATACAAAGGAACGCCATTTCCTGTCGCCAGATAAATTGTCACATATGTGCAATTGCTTGCATATATACTCCATCCAGACACTTGTAGTCCTTTCACATTGTGGTTTCAACAATTAATAGAATTCTAATATTTATGTGTGGATTTCCTGTAGAGCAGCTGGCTAGTCTAGAACGGTTTGGCAATGTACACTCACACAAACATGGCACTCATCTCCTGCAGTAGGCTGTGTTTGCATTACCCCCCTCCCCCCCCCCCCCAGCAAATACCACTTTTTGGAATTCCGTCGCTGTCACAAAGTAGTAAACCGTGTTTGTAAAATGCCATCAATTTAAGAGGTTATTGCACATGAAAAAAAATAAATAAAAAAACGAACAACTGACGCGGAAATGACTGCAAAGAGTACACCTTCGGCACATCATTGCAGAAAGGCTCACACGGAATCCCTGCACTCTTCACCTTGCGACGTTTAACATCGATAACCGTCTAGGAAATTAACATTGTCGGCCAAACCTTATTTGGTTTTTGTTGCATCTTGTTAAAGCATTTAAAGTTTAAAAAATTAAAACCTTACTCATGTGATCAAAGGTCAATTCCATGTGGTACATCACTGATTTGCTGTCACATTTAGCTTTATTTCTGGTAGCAGGTCAGAAAATGCAAGTGACTGTATCATAACGTCCAGTTTTGTTACGCATGTCAACTTGAAAAGTGGCACATATGTTTCTGTTCTTGCACTGGAGCTGGTAGGCTGTTTTCAGGAAGCGAGAGTCAGCCTCCATTCCTTTCCATTCATGCTGTATAGTACAACGAAATAAATACAAGCATCAATTAGCAAAGAATATTACGCGGGTGCATGTTCAATTATCGTAAATCTGAGCAATGTCTTTGTTTCTGGCTTTCGCTGCATCAAGCTGACAGCACAGCTCTGGGATCGCTTGCATAGAATGATCCTAAACGTCATGAACGCAAGATTGATCTACACATTTATCTTCTTAGATTAAATGTCACATTATTACGACAAAACGTATTAGTGTATTTTGGGCGATGCAATTATCAGAGTAAACCTATATTCATTAATTGGAATCATGTATGTATACAACAATGCACTGAATGTAAAGAGCTTTTTAATGGCGATATATCTTTTCTTATTTATTTCAATGCCACTGTCTCTCCTCAACCATACACTCTCGTGAGCATACATGGGACCCGTTGATAAAATGTCCTCTGCAATTTTATTTTACACAAAGTTAAATATACTTTTAAAGGAAGTCAAGTCCTGAACACCATGAATCCGTCCTGTCGTGAAGGAATTCTGAACCAGGATCATGGTTTCCCAAGGGGTTACTTGTGTGAAAATTAGTGGCATTGATTGTATGTGGCATAAAGCAAATCAAGGTTTGCACGGGAATATGTTTTTAACAACTATAAGGTTGCGTACTCTACGGTGGAATTAAGATTGAATGAAAATGACGTTGAGCACAAATACATATCTGCAAAGTGATATCTCCTTTGGCTCATTGATGATCCCCCGAAAGAAGAATGTTTTATTCAATCCCCAAACCTTGACCTTGGGACCACTACAAGGTTAATGACTGCTGAACAGGGTTGGACCTGTTTTCAACATTCTGCAATAGTAGCTGCTGTAATGTGGGCAATGGAAGATGAAGAGCTGGCAATTAAAATCGAATGGCTTTATCGGGGTAAATCAAGTTCAGTTTCTTACCTTTTGTCATCAATTATAAAAACGTAAAGCGAAACATGATAAAAGGAGCAAATAAATACTTTTCATCGTTACTCGTAGGCTGCTCGACATTTTGGTCCAGATTGTTTAAAAGGTCTTGACTCGTTTGTGTCACATGGATTATGCAGCAAGTCAAGCATTCATTAGTTGCGTCGTTCTGCTTGTTACGGATGTAAGTCTGAACCTCTTTTTTATGTGTGGTGGAGAAAACCAAGCGGCTTGGAGAAAACACCGAGTGCACTTACAATGCTAGCAACTCTCTGCACTTGCTCCTCGGGCCTAATCAACCCGACTCGCAGAGGTGAACGGCGAGCGTGTTTTTGCCCACCTCACTGTGCATATTTGAAGATATGGGTTAACCGCGAGCCCTTTGTTAGATGATACAATGCTGTGTATCAACAAAGGGTGTCCACATCTACTTATAACAAAGTAAAGAATGAACACGTTTGTCCATCTCTTCCAGGTACTTGACCCTCATCGAGGCTTGTTATTTCCAGAGACTCAGCATAATAGAAAATATTAATTGCACATGGATCTATTCCTTTGAGAAGGCAATGAATTTATATACTAGAAGGGAACTCGCTGTTGAACATGCCGGATAAACGTAATATAGAACAGGGGGTCAGGTTTGTCGATAAAGCTTAGACATGACTATAAAAAGGAGTTTTGCATATAATTCGTAAATTTGCTAACAAGGACTGGCAGTTGCCAAAACTTTTGTAATAACTTCATAAACGCAGCCTCTCTTGCATCTAAGCACAACAGAAAGTTAAGGCCGTAAACCTATTGACAATTCCAATGAACCGTGCAAGTTCTTTCAATCATGGACACAACATGGTTACAAATCCTAATGCAGGTAGATATTTGATTTTGACATTTGCAGCAAGAGCATTTTTTGTACAATTCATGCTTACATGCTGTTAGACATCAACAAAACAACAAGAAGATCTCATTGAACCAAGTACAGCTACAGTTTGGCACCAGCCAGCAACATAATCATACTCTGGATTCTCTGGATGTATTAAAATATTTGATATATACCAATACTCCGGAGCTTAGCCCATTGCTCATTGCTTCGTATGTAATGCCACTTTGTACCACTATGTGAATTCTGTTCATAAATGCTAAAGATATGTGTAAATTGGTAAGTGATTTATACTAAAACTGAGTGTAACTTACAAATCAACTTTAGATAGGTGGCACTTTCATTTGTATTTTTTATATATATCTTGTTTTCACATTCCCTGTTCGGTCACGTGTGTGTGTATGTGTGTGTGTGTCTCCATGGATTCTCGAAAGACGATTTTTCGAAAAGGTATTATCAGCCTGAAATGGACTACCTTTCTACAATAGGAGACCACAGCAACTTCCTCTGACATAGGAAGTAGCTCTGTCAGCTGTCTTCTACACATACTGTTATAATATCATGCCAAGTCGTATTATACCTAAAATGAATATGCATCAAGATGTTGTAGTAGTAGTAGTAGTAGTAGTAGTAGTAGTAGTAGTTTATTGACAACGGTCCAAAGCAAAAGTTCACAGGCATACTATCATATTAACACATGAATGAATGATAACAATACTAGTTCCACTACACAATACATTATTTAGATAACGATATTAACATCATATCACAATGGTAGCATTCAATCACTGGAATATCACTTAAATCACGCAAAATACTTTAATATTTCGTAAACCAGCTTGACGTTGTCAAGCACTCTAACATCAATAATACACAATACACTCAGGAAATCTTAAATTCGGCTTGTGGAACCTTTTCCTAATGTTCTGTACCAACGGGCAGTGTCTGATGACTTTGTGTTTCGTCCTGCACGTCTCTGCACCTGCATAGCCTCTGGTCCCTGGGCATGCGGGATCATTGCCACGTTTCAATGCAGAGCCTCTGTGCAGACAGGCGCATGTGGGTAGACGCAATACGCAAGTTCTCAGTTATATGGCACCAATCTCCTTTTCCTAGACACAATGTACATCAAGACCTGGGTTCATTTCCTGATACACAACAAATTTGATGTGTCTCACGATCTTGTATGGCCTTTACATAATAATTTCCCATCTTCGATAATGTCCTTTAAACCTAGCTATCAATTAATATAAGAGGCTGTGGTCAAAGTAGAAGTCGACTTTTTGGCAAACATGAAACGATCATCATTCATGTCCCTCCTTTCATTATCATCTTCTCATTAAAATTCGTCTGTCTATGGTTAACAAAGTTTGCGAGGGGTGGGAACCCCAGCGCTTATAAACATAAATCATTAGCTGTAGATATTCTGACACCCAACAAGGCTTGTAATGCACCCATATACCAGCTCTCTCGTTTTTTAAAAACTTGTGTTAAACCACCTTTCGCATCCTCAAAATATAGCTGCTATAAATGCTACATCCAAAACTTTCTTTTGAACGATAAATTGGCATGTATGGATTCTTATCAAAGAATGACGCAAGTTTCAATAAATGTTTCTTTGCAGCCTTGGCATGCTCGTTCACTGCTGACAGGATACTACCACTGCATGTGAAAATGCTGCCTAAGTATGCATATTGGTCACAATGCCATGCATGTAAATCACCATATGTACCAACCAAAAAATGGCATACTGTCCTCGTTGGAGACATTAATGGCCATAAAATAAGTCTTACTTGCAATAATCACCATCTCTGCTGACATACAATACTTTTTTAATATAAGAAGCTTTTCAAGGCATTTTTTCTTGGAGTGGCAAGATTTACATCGTCATCCATAAGCATGAGAACATGCAACCATTTAAGAAACCAATCAAAAGTGCACTTTGTCTTAAAATAACGAATTAAATCATTTACAAACACTGTAAAAAGAAAACACGAAGTAGGTGATCCCTGGCGGTCACCTATTGCAGTTGAAATAATAGGCAGACATAACTCGATTTTGGAGACCTTGTACAATGATGTCAACGCTAGCAGCATAACCATCCCACAGCCTAAAAGCTTTAGGATTCTCATCAGGGCTTGCCTTGGTACCCGATAGCAGGCCTGAGAAAAATCCATCAATAGAATAATTATTTTTAACTTTTCCTAGGCACAATAATCCATAAGCAACCTTAACGATAAAATGTGTTCCAGGCCCCCTGGTGGGCACCACTCCAGCTTGCTCGCGGTGTGGGGAAAACCATTTTACACATATGATGTCATGTGAACCGATTTTAAGATGTTGACACGACATGATATGTGATGTACATGCACACTTTCAGATGGATTGAAAGAGTGGGAAAGCAGACCCTTTTCAGTATTCAACATATATTCTCCTGCTAAAAAGTAAATGCAGATCACTGGAAGCACACGACACAGTTTGATAGGGAAGAAATCAGTGGAATATTATAAGCCGGCCTTCCACAGCATGACTTAGCTAGGAGGTTGTAGCATGGATTGCTAAACTGGTCCATTGTTTGCCAAAGGGAGTGGACGTCTTGCTGCAGAAACGTGCAGGGCACAGTTGCTGCTAACACTACCAAACTCAAAAGCCTTGGAAAGTGCCAACTTTCATTAGAAGATCCTGTTCCCACTGGAAAAACGTACAAGAAAACACATTCAAGTGTGGGTCTGAAAGCTACCTAGAACAACCTGACAAAGTCCTTGTATATTCATAAATTCCCAGTTTCAGCTGTTCATGTGGCAGCCTTGAACAACTGAGAAAGTTAGTGATATTCCCAGTCATTCCCAGTTTCTTTTGTTTACAAGAGTCAATTAGTATACATGTGCAGATTCCTTCAAGAAACTATGAAAGGACTTGGTATGGGGAGGTATTCCAAGCTTTTGATCTCCAGGGGGCCTTCTCAGTTATCATTCATTATCTCTCAGACTAGACATGGAAGTGCAAGATTGACAGCTGTAACCCCTGATCTGCCTTCAATTAGCAGTGACCAATCAGCATGCTGCATGTTCCAGCAGGCACTATTTACTGGTATCACTGGGGATGCATGAGTCTAATCATGCATGGTGTTTGGTCCTGTACTCAAAATAATATGTTACTGATCACTTGTATCAACTGAGTGAGATAAACTCAAAGTTATGATATTATAACTTCATTTGGAATTCACTGTCATCACATCCTATGGGCCAGCTACTAATTATGGGTAAAAATCTTGTGATTCCCATGCACTTACTGGGATGTGCATACCTGTTCTCAATTTTTGGCTGTATTACTGGAACTTTAAACATAGGAAATGCTTAAATTATAATTTCAGAAGTCAACCAGGAAGAAATGAGAAAGGTAGTTATGTTTACAGCCATTCCCAGTTGTTGTTGTTTACAAGTGTTCATTAGTACTTAATGAAGTTATGAAAAAACTTGGTATAGGGGTGTATTCCCAGCTCTGAATCTCGGGGAGGGGGAGGGAGGGTAGCCTCAGTGTTGTTCATTATCTATTTGTCTGGACTCTGAAATATTTATAAGAAACCTGGTCCTTGTCAGCTTTTAAGCAAATAAATACTTTTGCAGCAACAAAGCGCATATTTTTGTTAAACTGTCATGATAAGGTAACTTCTGCAACTGTACCTTGTGCCCCCAAAATTTAGGGTCTGCTTCATAGGCAAGTAGGAAGCATAAGATAAACTAGAAAAGAAAATTTGCCTGACAGCAAATCTGTCTGGGTGCCTTCAAAATGAGAACAGTTTGAAATGCTTCACTTTGCCATTGTTCAACATAAGCTATATTTTGTGTATTACGGTAATTTCCATAAATTAGAATGCTACAACTTTGGTCCTTGGTTTATTGGATGTGGCCATGTCACAAACTTATAAAGTGAAGTTTGAATGACACTACTAACTGTAATAGTTTTGAAGTGATTTAAGACTTTAATTTTGTGCATTTGCATAAGTTAAAAGCCTGCAACTTTGGTTTATGGTTCATTGGATGCGGTCATGTCACATACCTACAAATATAAGTTGGAATGGCACCGCTATGTATAATAGTTTTGAAGTTATACAAAGATTTAAATTTCTTGTATGCATCTTATTTGCATAAATTAAAATTGTACAATTGTGGGTCATTTTTCATTGGATGCAGCTATGTCACAAACCCATAAATTTAAATTTTGCATATTCACCTAATTTTTGCAAAAATTAAAATCCTATAACTTTGGTTCATAGTTCATTGGATGACTCTATTGAAAAAGAAAGAAAATGAAAGAAAAAGAAAGAAAGAAAGAATGAAAGAAAAAAGAGAAAGAAAGAATTCTAGGAAAAACAAAATGTCTGCGTTGGCACCCAAACATAATGAAAACACTTCACATGTTTACAGATATGTGGGTTTGATACCCTGATGGGGATTCTGTTGCACTGAACACATGAATAGACTAGCACGCATATTATTTAAGTGTATTTAAACACAATTTATGTCACAGACATCCAAGGCTGGCTATTCTTATCTTTCCCTGCAAAGAGCAACCCAGCAAACCTTCACCTTTTCTCAATTTTTAACAGTACAAGCCTCCTGTTGTGTAATGTGACAGAAATTGCAAACTTATTTCTGATCAATAGAACACAACACAGCGGAAAATAGAGGGTGCAAACCAGCAGCATATGCAAAACAAAAAGATTTTATACCCTTTTTATTGATCTTTTGTTATTTCGTTATAATGTTAATGTAACAAAAATGATTTTGACAGAAATGACTTGGTTGCATTTACCAATGTTCTGTAGATTTAAATCCCTAATATCAAATTGCTCTTTTTTCCCCCATCATATCTAAAATATTTTGCCTCAAACATATATACTCTAAAATATAAATGCCAAATGAAACTGAAATCTTGTCAGACACCCAAGTGCACTCTGCGTAGGGTGCTTATATCCATGACTATGGATTCTGATATTTGTATATTCTTGCTCAAAACTTGAAATGTAAAGGAAATGGTGATGTGCAATTATGACAGACAAAATATTTCAAGGATAAATATTAAGCAGATTTTCATAAATTCCACATTTTCGTTTCATTTAGTACACACATTTACACACAAATATTTATGGCTGCCTAGTATTTTTCATTCAGAGAGATTAGGAAAACATTTGCTGTGTAAATCATACGTTAAAGTAACAGCAGCAGACATGGCAAATTTCAAGCATATGCCCTTTTAATTGGTACTCGGTACTAAAGTGGACAATTTATACACTCAGAATTGAATTATGAGTGAAAATACTAATCACATGTACTTTATTTCTGACGAAAAGACACCAATTTCATGCTTTTCTGTCGATTCACACACACACATAAAATACATTTATACATAAAGTACACACACACACACACACACATCTGTCCCAAGTTGAGAAAACTTCCCACTAGGGTAGGTCAGAGGTCTCTGAAAACAGGTGGTCTGTGATTAGAGGTAAAATATAATAGTACCTGCAATTGACCTTTTTTTTGCAACTGAAGACCACCCCATTGGCCAGGCAAAAGTGGTCACAAACACCAGGTGCTGTCAAACTTAATTAATAAAGAATATAAAATTCAGTGTCCAAGAAGTGTGGTTGTAAAAGGCAGGTTCATGTGGTCGCTCATGGCAGCAGTTTTAAACTGCAGTTCCCACTAGTACTGTAACATGGAAGTAAGGACACAAAATCTTTAACAATACTGGTCTTTAAAAGATATGCAGGCTCTTTGAGGAAGTGGTACATGTACATGTACATACAATTACATATGTGAACACAGCAAAATCTGTAAAAGTGTGCACCTCCCCAACATAAGCACCTGTCTTTGATGGGCACTTTTCTTTGGTCATTTGTTTTCTATATGTATTATATTTTTTATGTTCAAGGACCTTCTGCTGAGTGGGCATCTGTCTTATGTGGGCAGTGAACACTAATTACTATCAGAAAGCTGATTTTGAAACAGCAATCAAAGCTTAAAAGTTTTGCTTCATGTCTAATTGAATATTCTGCTCATACCAAAAGGCACTCAATTGTTTGACTCCTCAAGCCAAACCTGTACTCACTCTGATTAGTGGGCACATGCGAAAAGTGGGCATTTCTGCCTGGTCAACAGGATGGTCACTTAACATAGGTTTCACTGCATGCATCTATGTACGAACATACATATATATATATATATATATATATATATATGTATATATATACATATATATGTATATATATACGTATATATATATATATATATATATATATATATATATATATATATATATATATATATATATATATATACTGTCCTATATATTACAGGCAGAAGGACAAAGGCCTGTGAGATATGCATAGAACTTAATTTTGCAAGCATGCAAACAACACCGAAATAAATGAGCCTTCAATTAAGCTCAACTTGTATCTATATTGTTTTGTTCCACTACTTTAGTATTTTTTGTAGGGTCGCAGGCCAAAATATGACGAAGTAGTAGAACAGAAATGATTAATAATGCAGTTTATTTAATAAACAGCATTATTAATCATTTCAGGAGATCAGCACATAGCAGTAGGGCCACAGTAATACTGTAGCCCTCCTGCTATTTGTGGTCTCCTGTTTACTGGCTGAGATCCCCATTTCCAACCCCCCCCCCCCCCCAATCCATCCATATATCTTGACCAAGGCCGTTGTGCAGTGGTGGCACAGACCACGGCGCAAGACAGAAGTTGCATGGATGTGCACAGGGTAGGGTTGGTGCATTGCCCCCTCCAACTGGCAGGGTCAGTGTGGCGTCAAACCACTGGTAAGTCATCAGGAATGCACCCTTGGCCCTTATCCATGCTAATCTTACTGGTATCAGGTTGCCTGTGGGCTTCTGAATCACCAAAGCTGTTGGATCCTTTAGCAGAGAAGGGAGTGCTGGCTGCATGAGCCTGCCTGTACTGCTAATCAATGAATGCAGTAAGGCCCATCAGGCAGGGCAGACACCATGCCAACACTGCCTGAGCAACTTGGGAGCTCCACTACTGTTCTGACCACACAGCAGCTGTGCAAACATCAACACTCTGCCCCCATTGAGAAACTTGTTGGGTTGGTAGAGTGGTAAGCTGGCCTCCATGGCTGTGTGCCTTACGAAACACAGACTGCCTCCAGTGACGGATACCACAGTGCCAGGACATTACCTTCTTCTGCCACCCACCCACCCCACCCCCACTCTTACTCTTTACACATATGAGAAGGGGTAAACTTGTATCTTCAGGTCAGGAACCCAACACTATTATTATGAGGAGGGGCAATTTTGCAAAATTCAATTCTTTCATGAACATTAAACAAGAATTTGACAAAATCACATACATGCAAAATTAATAGTGTTTACAATATTTAAGTCTTGTAACAATAATGTACTATGACTGTGAAATCCAGCCACATTACCTATACTCAGCAGTATAAGACAATGTATGATCAATTGCAGGTCTAGAAATCCTGTGATGGACACATTTTGGGATTTTTAATTACACAAGGCCAGATTTCACTTTTAGTGAGTCTTGTATTTCTTATAGAATGAAAGTCATCAGTAGCAGCCTAAACATAATCTAGTAAAACTTGATATTTGATTGAAGTATTTCATAGAGCATGGCTGGAATTTAAAAAGTAAAAATAAAAATAAAAAGCGCATGTGCATAATGAGGTTCATGAATTTTTTAATGTGTGCCTTTTGTTACGATTCTCAATTCTGTCCCTGCAGTATTATGATTCTCCTTGTTTGACACTAAATTTTTATTATCCAGCCATAACTGTCAATTTTCATCCAATTTTAATCATATTGGATTCAAACTGTATGCATTGCTACACTAAACATTTTTGTAATATTATGTAACCTCCAAAGGTCAAGGTGATTTGGCCCTTTGAAATTTTCATCTAGCCATAACTTTGTCAACTTTCATCTGATTTAGTTCATGTTGGACTTAATATTGTAACACTGTACATTTTAGCAATATACATGTTGCCTCTAAAGCAGGGATGCCAACACTCAACGTGTCATTTCAGGGACAAATAGTCAAGTCCATCAGGGACTCAAAACAATAAACAAGGAAAGTAGCAGCAAATACTCCATTTTGAAGAGGGACACACACTGTAAATTGGTAAAAAATTCAGCTAATTTCTGGGATTGCCCTTGATGATGAGGAACAGTTGGCATCTATGCTAAAGGTCAAAAGTCCAGGTCATTTGGGCCTTTGTATTTTCATTTAGCTATAACATGGTGAACTTTCATCCAATATCAGTCATGTCGGCTCAAATTGTAGGTATTGCAACACTGCACATGTTTTTAATTTACATGTGACCTCTAAAGGTAAAAGTTCATGGTCATTTGGACTTTGAAATTTCCATGTAGCCATAAGCGTAATGGAATGTGAAGTCCCAAAGGACAAAAGCTGTAGCATTTAATATTTACAACTTTTGAAGGCACACAGACAGATTTGCTTTGAAGCTAATGTTTTCTAGTTTTGTACTTTATGTGATTGAAAAAAGGCTGGTATAAAAAGGCATTTTGGGTTCCCTAAAAATTTTATAAGCTTGATTTATTCAAGTACATGTAAAGTGCTTGCATTTTTTTCAGCATATTTGCTGTATCTGTGTCACAAACAAAATACATTTTGCCAAAGAGCCCACTGTACAGCAAACCATTTCCTGGTAAAGATTAGCGCCCATCCCACCATGTCAGTGCAACAACTTTACAAAAACGCAATCTTGTCTATCCATTCTGACCATCCACAGGGTCCCTGCAAGGGAGGATATAAATACTGTAAATTGCTTTACTTTCACCTGTGATAATTTAAACTGTTTTTGTATTTTTGACATGTCACTGTTTTGGATATAATTCCTACTCAAACAATGTTAAAATACCATTTCACTGGGGGGGGGGGGGTGTTCACGGTTTTGTGCCACCAGCAAAATAAGAGAAAATAAGGGTGCAGCAAACTTAGAGCAATTTACAGTAATCAGAGAGACAAGTGTAATACGATCCAAAATGTTGGGCATAGCTGTTTTCTTAATGTTCTGTCCTGCACACAGAAACTACCAAAGCTTACTGGGATCAATTATCATCTCAGTAACCATAACAGGCCTGATAAGACCACCAGTGCATCAACCACTGGTCCATGCTATGAACACCTGCCATTATATGGGTTTATTTGAAATTTGAAGTCACAAATTTCTTGCAAAAAAGTTTATACTTACACCTATGGGAAGTCTATTTATGAAACTGATAACAGGGATGGGGCTGAGTTATTGGTACATCATTTTATTTTGTTCTGTCCCGAAATTCCAGTATGTTAAATCCATACAGTGGTCACTCTCTTGAGAGACCACTCCAATGAGAGGCAACCTGTCTTGAAAGACCACTTTTCAGGACACTTTGCTCAGTACTATTCATATTATATATACTTGTCATGAAGGACCACTGCCTTGAGAGACCACAATTTGGTCATCCCCAGATGTGGACTTTCAAGATAGGTTTTACTGTACTGCTACCCTCACTAAGCAAATGACATGTTTTTATAAGACCGCCAAAACTGTTAAATATAATTTGCATTCTACCTGGACATTGATTTCCCAGTATCTTGAGAAGCTAGTAAAATGTAGGCTAGACTCACTCTTCAGAGAGAACTTTACATGATGTTCCGAGCAACGTTAAAACAAATGCTGTTTACAGGAAGCAATAATTTTCTATAATAGTGGCCAGTACAAAGTACAAAAGAACAAAAGGGCTTCCTGCATGTTTGTATGGGTAATAAAATGCCCCAGTGCACCAGTACTGCAATACCCTTTAATACCCTCCTCCCATTTTCCAGGATGGAAATATTGAGAAAGCAGTACCTGTTACTAAATATCATGCTTAAATGAAGGTAAAATGTGGTCTTATGAGAGGTACATGTACAAGTTACCAAAAAACGTCCCAGGTAAAGTCTGTGAAAAAGTGGTCTTAAATGGCTAGTGGTCTCTCATTGGGGTGGTCATTAGCAACAGGTACTACTGCACTGCAAGTTAATTGTACATTATTATCCAATCAAAATGAAATATGTTTCATGTTATTGTCCTGTTAGATAGTTCAATTGGACTGCGCAAATTGGACTGTACAGTTAAACAAAAAAAAAGTACATTTTGATGACACCTTAGGGAATATTTTTTGGTATATACACAATAACAATGGTCACCCTTGTTAACCTAGAGAATATCAAATTTCTACTTCGTTTTTTTTTTTTGTTTTTTTGTTTTTTTTTTTGTTTTGTTTTGTTTTTGCAATGTTCAGGTACAAATCCGAACCCAGGTCCTAGTCCATATTTGTCAAGCCTCGTGTTATAATCATTATAGGTGGACCAGTGTCTTAATTGCAGTAAAAGGGGGACCGCACAAGTACCTAGTATAAATGGTATACATGTAGTCCTATCAAATAAACTTGAAAACAAATATTTTTTGTCTCCCATCAACTGAGTATCTGATATATGGAAGTATATTTTTTTTCAGTATTAGGGTGACCATAAAACACACAGACACACACATATATATATATATATATATATATATATATATATATATATATATATATATATATATATATATATATATATATATATATATATATATATATATTATACACACAAGTATAAAGATGACCAGTTTTAGGGGGACCAGTGCTGGGTCTCCTTAAGTCTGTAGTCTGCTTAATCTGTCTTTCATGTATATGGACACCTCACGCACGCACCCACCCACCCACCGTGCTGAAGTTATATGTATGTGTGTGCAAATGCAGTGTTGGAAGGATTTTAAAATGAATTATTTGCAAATATATCATCAGCAGCGGCAGGATAAGATAACTTATGTGGGACAAAAACTTATGAACTGAAACCAAGTCTTTTTGTAGCTTCAATACGCACTAATGAGCACTTGTAAACAACAACAACTGGGAATGGGTGTAAATATAAGTACCTTTCTCATTTGTTTGTGGTTGCCATCTGAAATTATAGTTTAAGAATTTCCTATGTTTTCAGTATGAGTATGAAAGGCCTTTTTAAAAAGCAAAAAAATAACAGGTATGCACATCCGCAAAGTGAGGGCATGGGAATACACAAGATTTTTACCATTAATTAGTAACTTGTGATAAGATGTGACAACACAGTGAATTCCAAACAATGTTATGATAATTATCACAACTTTGAGTTTATCTCACTCAGTTGATACAAGTGATCAGTAACATATTATTTTGAGTACAGGACCAAACACCATGCATGATTAGACTGATGCGTCCCCAGTGAAACCAGTAAATAGTGCCTGCTAGAACATGCAGCATGCTGATTGGTCACTGCTAATTGAAGGCAGATCAGGGGCTACAGCTGTCAATCTTGCACTTCCATGTCTAGTCTGAGAGATAATGAATGATAACTGAGAAGGCCCCCTGGAGATCAAAAGCTTGGAATGCCTCCATAGAATGACTCTTGTAAACAAAAGAAACTGGGAATGACTGGGAATATCTCTAACTTTCTCAGTTGTTCAAGGCTGCCACATGAACAGCTGAAACTGGGAATTCATGAATATACAAGGACTTTCTCAGGTTGTTCTAGGTAGCTTTCAGAGCCAAACTTAAATGTGTTTTCTTTTAGGTTTTTCCAAGTCTTTCCCATGACTTTATCAGCCTATTGGATGGAATTTCCAGTGGGAACAGGATCTTCTAATGAAAGTTGGCACTTTCCAAGGCTTTTGAGTGTGGTAGTGTAATCCACCAAGATGCGCCTTCAAGCACAAACAAAAGGTCTCATTGAGTCCATTTAACCATCCCAAAAGAATGATTAAATCAAATGGTATGATAAACCAAACACAAGCTTCACATTTATCCCCTGTACTAGATCCAAATGCTATGCCTATAGTAGCGATTATTATTTTCATTATTGTTATTTTCATTATCATTAATTTATCATTACTATCATATTATTATTATTATTATAAACTAGAGTATATTATACGTGTTTTGACAGCTATTTTGAACCCGTGCTGACAAAGAATATGCACATCCTAAAGGGGAGGTTTTTTAAGCTATGCTCTTTTTGTTACCATGGTTTCATGTGTGAATTGGTACCTGTGTCACCGAAACGTTAGACTCCTAGGGTGCCGACTGTTCAATAATATTTAAGCCCTGTCTAACTTTTGTCACCCCCGCCCTCCAACTTCGCTTCACAATACGTACTAGACCACTAAAACACATAGTGCTTAACTAGAATTATTGACACTATTAAGGTAATAATAAACAGTAGTCACTCATGCTTACATATATGTTTTGTGATCACGGAAGGTCGGGTCTTTACCCAGCAACCATCAGCATCAATCATCTAGCTGAAAATGGGAAACGCATATGCCAAATGTACCAAATCTCTTTTCCTTATATAGAATGGCAAGATGCAGGTAGGTATGCATGGATGCCACAATGGACACCGCCTAACTCATTTTAAACCAGTACAGGTGCAGTACAAGCAGTTGTCCAAGGTCTCAGACTGTACATATTTAATTCCACCAACATCAAAGAAGCACCGAAAAAGATTATATTCTGTGGCCATTGAACTGCCAGGCTCGAAACAGCAACCCTCGGCAACAATCAACAAACGAAAAAGGGAAACCCACACACCGATTACAAAATGTCAAAATTTGGTGAGATTTTATGACCTTGTCAATCCAACTTGTCCCATAAACATAAGAGTTACAACTTCGGTAAGCAGTATTTTTGTGAGTAGCTAAACTCTTAGAAATTTGGAGATATCTCAATGTCTTGATCATGTAAATGATACCAATCTACATTGTTCGGGCAGGTATAAAGTTGATTCAGCAAGAGGTAAAAGGGACCTCTGCCCTGTCTGTGATAGTAAGCTTATCTGTCCCTTCACGCAGCAAGAACTAAATGAAATAATTGAAATGTTATGTACTTCCCAGCTGACTTATTATGACTTTTATATTTATATGAATAATGGTCCAATGAATATATAATCATATAATATTCATATGCATATATACTAGCTGGAAGGGACAGCACTCTCATGCTCTTCCCTTTGCCTAGTATACGATCAGCGTCTTTTGTGCTTGTACGTGGTTGTTATGCCAACTTAATCCATTATGTATGTGTATAACTTGAGAGAGGTTTTGGTTCTGGAATCTTTTTTAGATCCCCCCCCACACACACACACACAGTCAGGTTTCGTCGTTGACGTATGACGCGGATTTCTAATCTGTAGCATTTGGGTATGATGTAATATATTTTTATGCTATTGTCATAATAAACTGAATAAAGATTCCTGGAAATTAATTCATTGATAAAGTACACACACAAACAAATCTAGCAAATCATGTCAAACATTCTTCACTAATTGTTTGCATATCATCATTCAAAACATATATGAAGAGTATATGAGCCATCAACTAAATTACTCTCAGTATTATTAGGGCAGCGGAAACGTTCATGGACGGGCACAATTACTCGACAAATAAATGGGGTTCTGGACCTATCCGTTCGGTTGGCCCAAATATTCTTTGAAACTGTATCTAATATAGAAGTTTACGCGTTTTGATGAATTTTTATATGTTATCTAAGTATGTTAACCCTTTCAGTGGCAAATGTTGGACTGAGTCAACAGCTTTTCTCTGGAACTACAGGTGTACTGGTACTTGAATGAAAGGCCTTTTACCAGGAATACGAATCTGAGATCCTAATGATAATTCAGACTAATTGGACTTCAGTAGATTGACTTTACACGTGATTGGCACTGAGAGAGTTACGATTCAGACGTCAATTCTATCAAGTAAAGCAGTGACATGTTGGTTGTGCTCACAATACTTCTACATGTGTAGTGTCGTTAAAAGAGACAGCTTTCATCTGAAGCTTCTCAGAAAAGATATGGAACTTCTATTTCCTGCTAAACTGTCATCCGCCCCCAGGAAAGCAGGGCGTTATTCAAGTGGATTAGAAGAATCATATTGGATATCATCTACCTAAAAATGAATAGGAAGAGGAAACATGGTTTCAATGACAGACAATTTGTCAATGCAGGTTTACTTGACCCGCTAAGATTCGAACAATTGTCTCAGCTTCATTTGCGAATTGGTCGTGCAGCTGGCAAGAAAACCCCTTTCTCATTTTTTTTTCTTTTGTAAGATCAACGTAGACTAATTATTGTAGGACGAGTCGGCGGAACATTTAAAATGACTTTCTCCCTTTTTTTATACACACAGTAGGTTATAACAAGATTATAAGTCTCGGCTTAATGACATTTTAAGTTTATATACATAACCTTTTGAGTGTAAAAGCCGAACTTGGGGTGAACTGTGATTGTCATTTTGTATGTACCATGAGGACAGTTTGTCATTTTGCAGGCAAAAAGGCTAAAGGTGCATAATGAACTACTGTTTAATATAAAATGGCTCTCAAACCAGGGTACTTCAGCATGTGAACAGTTCGTTCGCGGTGTACACAGGCAGCCTTCGGACCACTTTCGACGTAATTCCAGGCTTAAAAACTCATTTCTGCTTAAAGAGTTGACAGTGTTTTTATGTCACCAAACAATTACTATGACCTGGAGATTCGATACAAGCAAACACATGCTAACACATGCTAACATTTTTAATCTACTGTTGTCTGTCTCTTTTTTTTATGCGTAGATGACATGGACACGTAAAGCTTGATTTCGTATGTGGATTCACATCAAATGTACATCCGTCCCAAGTTTGACGTGAATTAGGCCAACATTGTGTACATTATCACCGTTAAAAGAAGTTTACACATAACTTTCTGTTATACGGGGGCCATGAAGAATTGATAAAACCAATCTGCACACCTGTGTGACTATTAGCGTTAGCTATAATCGGAGCGGTGTCTTTTTCCGCAAAGCTGAGATAACCATAAAGTGCAAAATACACTCTATAAACAAATCCCTATGAGAAACTACCAGTGGAAGCCTTGTTTTTAATTTGTTTCATATACAGGTTCTGGACGTATAAAGGTCCACAGTGGTTTAAGTTGACCCTGGCAACCTTGAATCAGAATATTCATTTCTGTAAAAAACATCGATAGGGTTGGATAATTAAATTCAATCTTTACTGTAAAAATCTACAAGGTTAACTAATTAATTTTGAATATTTTTTTCCGTTAATAGGGGTAGAGGAGTTTTTTGTGTTCAGCTTAGGGTTTTGCACCTCTTTTTAATTGAAAGTATCAGCAAATACTGGAGTCCATGTTACAGATAATTTGCATGTCGCTCAATCCACTCCTAACTCTTAGTAGCAATTCATGCTCTTTTTGAAGTGTGATAGTGGCTAAGTCGTACTGAAATAGCTCAAACGCTGATTTGGTGGGTTGGTTTACTCCTTTCGAAGACCATAGTGATGAGAATTTTATCCATAGTTCTCTGTTTCTTGCACCATCACAAAACGATTTTGAATCTGCATAAATCATAAACGTTCCCTTTGACTTGCAATAATGAAGTTGGACTTTGTTGACCTACATAGGCGAGTTACAAACACGCTAAAGCCAAATTTTAGAAATGAATAAGATGGTCGATCCTACAATTTCAGAGATAAGCTAGATGCATCAAAATATAAATACAGGAATGAAAAAGGTGCCTCATTGAGCAATTATCATGAATACTTAAGATGACTTATGTTGCAGTTAAATGAACATTCTGATATAATTAAAGAAATAAATGAGATGCTTTATTCTAACATTATGTGAATGAACAAGATGCATCATGATACTATTTCCTTGCTCTCACATTTTTGATTTCTGATTTTGCTACAACACTGCGGTCAACGGCCTTGCTGACCACGAAAATTCGTGTATGACTCAAACTATAGGTTATAAAGTGAATTCTTATGCAGTTTGAGACAATTTTCCCAAAATATGATGCTGGAAGAAATGTGCCTTACTGCAGATATACACATACACAATGAAGGAAGCACCCAGAAGAAGACATTTTTTGTAGTTTATATCAATTTTGTTATCGTAGAATCGTGCTGCTCAGGCTACAGAACAATCTGAAGGGTTACATCGTTTTGTAATTTCTATAATGTACTGTTTTGGAGGTACCGCCTTCTGCTCTTCTGACACTTTTGGCCTTATAATTGGTATCTGCATTTGTGTACCCCATAAATGTATGTTGGTTTTTTTTTTCTGAAATTTGGCCAGTCATATATGTTGATAAGACGTGTTTAAAAGAACATAATATATATATATATATATATATATATATATATATATATATATATATATATATATATATTTGTGTGTGTGTGTGTGTGTGTGTGTGTGTGTGTGTGTAATTGCCGATGGACATATCATTCGTGTCAAGTATTATGCTCATGAAGAAGGCCATACTAGGCATCATAATATTATACGACAAAAGCTGTCCCGAGATGAAGGTCTAACTTAAAATATACAGGAAATTATAACCAAAACTTACAAAAGAAATCAATTAATATGCAACCTTTGAATTCCATGGGAACACATTGTTACTACCGCAACTTTTTATTCGTGGAAACTAATGCTAAGTGCAAACAACTTAGTAACGTCAACAATTAATGTTAAATCGAGTTAATGGAGCCCATGAAAAATGAAAAATGGCATCGGTCATGCCAGACAACAGTTGCACGTGCCTTGCCTCCTATCTAAGTGACCCAGCTGTTCTATCTCCGTAACCACTAATGTAAGTATCAGTTGATGTACGTGCCCAGACCGCCCTTGAGGTTCGACTTTGCTGAACTCATCCGGCTAAGGGTGTAAAACTGGTCAGGTGGTCGTGACGGAACAATGTGTCACCGTCAGTCCCGGTTTTAACTCTTGTCGATAATACTTTGAAGTAAGTAAGTCACTTTACTCATATTATTTAATACAGATTTTACGTGCACAAGAGTCAGCGTAATAAGAAGGTAGAACCTTGTAGGACTGCCACATCTCTGCTTAAAACATACACTTGTTCATCGGCCCTCCATGCCTCTGCATCTACTTCAGTCGGTTTTGCTCGTTTCATGAGTCGTGACTTGACCTTGACATGTTAGCTTGGTGCGAGGAGCCTGTAGATAGTTTAGTTTAAACATACTTATTTTTATTGGATTACCCAAAAGGTACATATTTATATATACTTGTCAAGGGGTTCTCCAAACATGGAGACCCAAAATGTGTATACAAGACGCACAGGACTGAACAATATACAAGAAATGACTATACACTAAAGTATTCCTGTAAATTCGGAATACTTTAGACTTTGTACCTGAATATCCACCGTAAAGCTACCAACCACATGTAGGTAGGGACGGAAGGGGAAGTATTCCATCCAGAGAAGCATAAATAGGCGTGAAGCACAAGTGCAAGCTGCCTGGCGCGGCCGAAGTACCATTGCGGCAACAGGTTTGCCTCTCTGGAACGGCCATTACGCCCAGCAGTTAGGCTTGATTCTTACTCTTTCTTATCATTGTCGACACACTTACAAGTTACAACGTGCAAACAAATGGGGCATTAAACGGTAGCTTTACTGAGTTGTCGGATGAGCTGAAGCATGTGTAATTCTTATGATTAAATGACTCAACATCGCGACGAAGATGAGAACAAGGTGTGTGCAATGACGTTAAAGGAACACTGCTATGATACATTAAGTCACGAAACAGAATATTTATTCTACATAGCATGCATAAAAAAGGGAAATAATTGGTTAAGAGATAAATCGTCGCAATTCAACAATTAAGTTTTGCACTGCCTTAAAGTGAATGCATTACATCCATAGGAAAGTTACTTGCTCCCAAATAGTAAGATAAAGGCTAACCTAACCCTTGCAGTGTCTATTATTAAACTTAGATTAGCACCAGGAGCAACAACGGAATAATTATATTAAGTAGTTTCCTTCTTTCCCAAGCATATAAAGAACTGTAGAGACAGAGACAATCCACCGTTGCCTGGGAGCAGGCATAGGTGGATCTATGGACGATGTTAATTTGTGAAGATCTGAGTTGCCTTTAGAGAAACCTAATCATAACTGAGGATGACTGATGCAGGCAAATCTCCGACCATAATCGTAATTCCAAAGAACATCCACAGAAAGCAGGGTGGCTTCCAGTTAAGACTTAAAGATCTAGAGGGAGAACGTATTTCTGATGTCAGTGCGAAGATTATTTCACAGTTTGATGGCATCAGGCAGAAATGAGTTTCTAAAGTGTTGAGGCATTTAATCATTTAATGGGGCACAGGCTATTGATAGACCTAAGCGTTCGATCACAAAAATAAGAAGCACGAAGTGCGATAGATAGGTAGGAGCTGTTATAATACATTTTGTAGAAACGGAGCAGGTTAAAATTTTTGCGTGTGCGCTGCGAACATAGTCTCTCCAAGTTCGATTAGGAGTTTTGCACGTGAACTGTCTCTTAAGGATCTAATACATATCTATGCTGCCTCGTACTTAATTGACTCAAGCAGGCCGGATAAATCCTGCCCACAATTGTCAAAGACAACGCAGCCATGAATACAGATATCAGACTGTGAAAAGTAACACGCAAGAAACGGTTAGAGACATAGCTATCTATCCACTTGATAAGACCTTGTGGTGACCCAAGTTGTGATCCTTTAACATAGTAGGCCTACGTGCCACATCTTATCGAATGCCTTACAGATATCTAAGAAGACCACCCTTGCCTTTCACGAATTTCCAAGTCCATTGTAAATGTTATGGAGGATACTTACTGGTTGGTTTATAGTAGTATCAGTAGCTTTAAACCCCTACTTTCTCAGTGAATAGATTGTTACCTATAAAGTATTTTCATAAAGAAAATTAAAAATCAGTTGCTAAAAACATTTGATACATTACAGAGCAAGGACAACGGCCGATAGTTACTTTTAATTTGTTTGTTTGATTTCTTAAACACAGGACAAATATACGAGCTTTTCCATAAATCAAGAAGTTGAGAAATAGAAAGTGGACGATGAAAAACTTTAGTTTGAGGCCTGCTGATGGACTCAGCTGTATTTCTCAGGAGAATGTTGCCTATATTGTCAGGGCCTGAGGCTGACGTGAGCCTCAATGATAATAAAACTTCCATGACACATTCTTCATTTACCATAAAGTCACTCATACGTGCCTTAGTACGATAGCTGAATTTGGGTGGTGGCGGAGCATCATTTTCGGCGGCAGTCACACACTGGTTACCGAAGTAAGTATCACATATTTCACGCTTTTTGTTGTCGTTGGACACAATCTTACCTTCTTTGATAATCGAAGGAATGTCCGTATGGTTTTTACATCCAAGTAATGGTTTGGATAGGCTCCACCATTGTTTGGGGTTTGAATTTTGCTGTGTATTTGTGTACGGAGAAATACGACTTGGTGGGATGTTTTACTGTTTGACAACCTTACTGGGTCGCTTTTTATAGACCTGGAAGAACTTGTCAATTTTAACACAAGCTCTAAAAACGTTTCCACGCATGACTGCGTTGGTGCAAAAGTCTTTTTTATTCCCGCTGTGATCGATGTTAATCCTCTGATCGAGTGGTTACTTCTTTGGGATAATCTGGATGGCAGTTGACAAAAATAAGTCTGACCAACAGTATATTATGTCATCAATGATATCGAAAATGTCGAAGGCAGTGTCCCAGGGAGCAGAGGATAGGGTAGTGTTAAGACTGAGAATCGGTCTTTTTAAAATTCCATGCACCTCTTTGAAATGGACGGTTTCCGTTGAAGGAAAGTGAAAACGAACAGTAAGTAACTGAGTGATCGTAGTTTGTTATGGAGCTATGACACTGTTATCAAAGATACGACCATGTGACTCAATGATTAAAAGGTCCAGCAGCCTGCTTGAATACTCGTTTGTTCTACTGGGTCCTGTATTAGCTGCAAAAGATTAAGCTGGGCAAGCCATGCAAAGTTTGCTATCTTGATGAGCAATGTCACATTTAACACACATATCGTTAAAATCTCCAGTAAGAAGGCCTACTAAAATGTGTGGATTACTTTTTACATGTTCTATGGACACAGAAGACGTAGAATTAAGAAAGAAAGCATCATGGGTATCTGCAGGTTGATCAGGCGGTCTGTAGTAATTACCAATAGGAACAGACCCATGTTTCGTCCAGATGTCCATATGTATTCACAATTTGGACCTTCGAGATCTGGATGCCGCTTACTGGGCAAACATGCATATGTATGTATATAGGTTAACAGGACACCTACGCTCCCTGTCGGACAGTCTCCTCTGAAGGGAGGTCGGAAACCATCAATATGTAAGAGTTATTAGAATAGCTGTCATGAAGCCGAGTTTCAGAGGTAGTGATAGCATTAAAACTATTAGACTTTAGAATTATTAGTTCCTGGCGGGGGATGTACATCAACGGATAAGGCAAGGGTTCTATATAATACGTAAATGATATGTCGACAGCACAAAAATCCGTTGAGAACGATGCTTGCAAACACTATTACTGGGACTAGGAGATTATGATATGATCACTAATTGTAGGACAAACATAGTAAGTGGAATATGTTGTATATTTGAGACATAACGAGACATATGAAGCCCAATGGCTACTCTATATTGTTCAGTGCTACAACCTGTTGCGGTCAGAGAATATTGGGAAAGCACCATGTAACAACCCTTTGGAATACAATGGGATTGTAATTAAATGCATCGGAATTGGTCTGGACGCTTGTATGTCAATATTAGCAGGCATAAATCGTCCATGACCTCACGGTGCTGCCCTGTAGACCGCTCTATTTGGCTGAGTCACATAAAGTAACATAGTCGTAACAATATGAATAAATAGAGCAAAAATATAACCAAGCATGTGTACAAATGACTGAAAACTAGATGAAAAAAGGTGAAATCAAAGAAAAGAGAGCGATGACCAACACAATATACATGGTCGAAAAGATTACAAACTATTATGAATCTGGAATTTATGTAAGCTTTCTTAATAAGATGGAAGAGATCACACAGATAGGCCTAGCTGTATAAATGCATCACAAACTGTAACTCGGTACACAGGTTTGTCGATAATATTGTCTGAAATTGATATTTAAGTTACCAGCAGTACTGGCGTCCAAAGTGGTACGTTTTTAATTGTTGCCATGATGAAGGTGTGTATTTGAATATTAGGAATACAAATTGGCAAGATGTTGCCCTTACATAAACACCAACTTCGGTTTTACGTCGGCAAGAGTTTGATTTTACTCCTTTACTTTAGTGTCTAGCACTTTAATTTTTGACAGTAAGCACAAAGTTTAGCAGAAAGGTGGGAGTTTTCCTCCTGGTGAGGATCGCTGGTGAGGATCAAACTTTTCTCGTCTTAAATCAGTCAAAATTTGGAGTAAGTTGGTAACATCTTTGTTAGTGTGCAAGGCCCCAGCCTTACATTGTTTATAAGAGAAAGCACTTAATGGCGGGTAATTTGAATTTTTTGGGGCAGTAAAATCAGTTAAAAAATAAACAACTCGCATGTGCCTCCCTGGCAGTCCAGAAAGACACAGGAACGAGACCACAGTGGCATCATAAAGCTGCCTGAGAAAATATAACACAAAATATACCTTTAATCCAGATAAAATGATGAAATTTTATATCAGTCTCTCTGACACATCTCAACAACAAGCAGACGTCAAACGTCAAAGACGTCAATGATTGCCGCACACACTCAAGTAAGAGAAGATCGGTTTTTTTTTCTGGCAACATAAGAATATATGGGTTTAAGTCTTGAGTCAGATAAAATGCAAAGTTGTATCATTGTGAATATAGAATGGACAAATAAAAAGAAAAAAGAACAGGAAAAGTTTTGGTCATTTCCAAGGATACATTTTCCATTTCTCATGCTGTTCAGCATATTTAAACCAGTCCAAAACAAATGACTTCACATATGAATTATTATAAATACAATTTATTATTAACTTAGAAGACAAAAACAAGTGAGGAACATATCTTCAGTGAGGTTTCCAGCATCATTTTCCTTTTGAGGTCTAATATAGAGTCTGAAAAGATTCATCTTGTGAATTTGTGTGAATCCCACTCACAGTAGTTACTGTGAAACCTAAAGATAAGCCATTAATCATCAACGACATTAAAAAGATCATTTGCTTTCGAAATCGTGGATGGAAACGTTGTGAGGAAGTCTCTACAATGCCGTGGCCTTTTAGCTTTGATATAATTGTCTGCACGCAAGTTGATATTTTTTTTCCAGTTTTACAAGAAATTGCGTAAATTTCTGGTTAACATAATTTGACAATCCATCAGCTTATATTTTTTAAAATAACGTTCAAAATAAGATTGGTTAAAAAATCCTTGACAATGGTGGAGGCCTTCAAAGTCCTTTGCTAGTACATTTACCAGGCCATACCCTCTATCATTGAAGATGCTAGGACAAAGTCTGGTGACCGTGAGAAATGTGACCTATTCAATAGCTATTTTCCCGGCCAATGCATGACTCACCCTGCCATAGCTGTCCCTACCTTGCCAGAATTCACATACTATTCTCATTATAGATTACAGGATATGGCCTTTTTCAAAACATATATTTTATTCATCACAAGTGCCTCTGGCTGTGCCAAGGTGACAAATTTAACTGACGTCAAAGGAGGCAATGTGTGAAAGGGGAAAGAACATTCCCTTTAAACATGTTTCAAGAAATGTCAAAGTCACATCAGGTGTAACAAAAATATATGTGTGATTCCGGTAACCTGACAGACCCTATTAAAAAGTCCAGCCCTAACATTGATGAAACCAAAAAAAAAAAACCTTCCAAGCCACCCTTCCCTTATTAAAATTGATAGACCCAGTCTGAAAGATATTAGCGAGAAAGTGGCCACTGTGTGCCATTATTTTGCAGTAAAGTCAACTAAAACACATTATATTATTTCAACTTTTCTGGAGGATTTCTTGGGCCAGGAAAACATCAAAGCTGCAGAGCCATAGCTGTTCTGTGAAACAGCATATTGCTTAGCCCTGGCTGTTTGGTGATCATTATCGTATTATTTCGCAAGGTTCCATGTGTCTGTTCTCTGATATACCAGGGCAAACGGTCTTTAAAGTACTTTTAAAAAATGACTTACCATCTTAACTTTAATCTTCCAACTCGGTTGTGTCTGAAGCAGTTACCATTGTTAGTTGCAAATTCAAATCCGACACAGTTGCTGGAACCGCCACCTGGTGAGCGCCATTTTCAACATTAAGGAAAAAATCCATTGACTGCTGGACAGTTGCACGAAAATACATCTAATTTGGATATCAAAGTGAATTGCAGCCACAGCATATATCATAATCATTACTGATGCTCTGAAACATTCACAAAAAATACTTTTGGTTTCATATATAATAACCTCCTCCCCCCCCCCCCCCCCCCCCCCCCATCATTCCAATACAGATGTGGGCATGTCGTTGTCCATCAAGGTATATACAAGAAAAAAATTCCCTCTATACAAAGCAAATGACAAACTAATAATTGACTAGTCATGAAAAATAACAAAACGCATCCAAGTTCAAAATCTCGGACTGGGTAATTACTGACTCTGTGAAAGATCCCAGTGTGTAAAAACATCCTGTTAATATCATATTGTCCGGTTATGTGGCCATTGCTTTACCTTCTGTTTGGATTTATTACTGCTTAAAATACACATTTGCACCAGAATTGAAACTACTTTGGCTAAATATACTTGTTCTATGTAAATGTGTTGACATACTATTTCTATTTCCTTAAGCCGATGTACCGCAAGAAAACAGCAAGGTACAAAAGCATATCTGTAGCTTCGTGATGTTGACTATGATGATTCAAGTTTATTTTATCATGAATGTTGGAGATCCTGCACACATCTGGCAGACAAAAATAGATTTAGAGTTAAGCGCCAACTACATAGGAAATGTTAATAAGAGTGTAGGACATGATAAAATGCATTAGCCTCATCTGTCAAAATTATGCACGTGTATCCGTAAGCCAAGGATCAGACCACGCTTACCTAATGGATTATGAAAGTGGATAAATCTAGTATCATTGCTTTATTCTACATTCTGAATGTTTTCCAAGCTTTTTGTGAAGATTAATTAGCAAGGAATGTATAATTCGTGTCAAATAATGATGCCGAGGCTGCAGGCCATGATATATTTTTTTTTACACAAATGAAACTGTTTGAAGTGGTAAATCGATTTAACACTTATTGGAAAGGATCACCGGAGCTTGCAACGACAATTTATTAAACTACAGCTCCACGGAAAACACAAATATTGAAACTACAAAACTCGTCACTCACGGATGGTTAATGCTGAGTGGGAGCACAACAGTGAAGTCACCAATACATTTTAGGGACCGTCATACCAATAAATCGTTCTTGGCTTTTTATGAGTCTTTCATCCAACAATATTTATCTCAACCCTCCAAAATTTAGCTTTGATTTATGCGCACGCTACTTCATTTTTCCCATTGAAATTTACGCAAAATGGTCTTGGATCGTCAACGTTGTCTGCTTTTTTCCATCAAGAAGGATTTTCGGAAAATGAGTGTGATTACTTTCATTGATACTGGCAGAGAAAGAATCTACTTATTTAAAAATACAAAAACAAAAAAACAAACAAACGGAAAAGAACAGTAAATGATAGATAGAGCGGACCACAACCTATATTGAAGACAGGAGTTGGGTTGATAATAGGAATCTCTGGTTAAGACCTTGTGTCAGTATTATGTTTATAATTAATCCAATACAAAATGACATACATTCTAATATTTGACTGCTTTTACTAATGGTTTGTAAATGGGGATAGTATTGGGGCGATCTTGGGCGTTATAATGTATAAAACCAAAATATATATTTTGCAAATATTTCAGAGCATCAATAATGATATGATATATGCTCAGGCCGCGATTCACTTTGATATCCCAATCAAATGTATTCTTGCGCGGCTGTCCCACAATGCACTGTACCATGTTCAAAAGCGTGCATGATCTGGCAGCTCGAGGTATTGAGTTGCATTTGGATTTGTAACTCAGGATAATAACTGCTTCAGACACAACCGAGCGGCAAAATCAAAGTTAACCCTTAAAGTGCTAATCACTGCTATAGGTGCTTTCTCATTACCATTAAACATATAATGGTTAAAAGTGTCAAATTCCTCATGAAGATATCACCTTTTATTCAAATACCAGCAAGCCTAGTCTAAAGCAAAACGTATTCTTAGTCAACAGCTCTCCTCGGGACACTTTGCGCGCATTGCGCGCAAAGTGTCTCGAGGAAAGCTGTTGACTCTATCTTAAATCAGCACTTTAAAGGCTAAGATAAAAAGCCATGTTTTAGAAGTACTTTCAGGACCGTTTGCTCTGATAACTCAGAGAAAAGATACCGGGAACCCAGCAATTACCTGTTACGGTAACCATTACCGAACAACTCAGACTATGCTGTTTCACTCAACTACCGTGGCTATGCCTTGTTGAACGTTGTGTTGCTATGCTAGTTTGCCCAAGTTAACCATACACTCAAGTTGAAATAAAATGCTGAGTTTGAGTTGACTTTATTATAACGGCACAAGACGGCCAATGTTTTGATAGAATCTTTTAACCAGGAACAATTATCTTTTATTGAGGTAGGGCAGCCTGTTTTTTTTTTTTTTTTTTTTTTGTTTTTTTTTTTTTATTATTATTATTCTGTTTTGTTTCATAAAATGTATTTAGAGTCGGGACTCGGACCTCTTCAGTGGTGTTCATCGGGTCACTAGAACCACACATATGTTTTGTTAGGCCTCAGGTAACTGGGACTTCTGTTGAAACATGTTCAAAATGGATGTTCTGTCTCCTTTTACCCATTACCTCCTTTGACGTCAGTTTAATTTGTTACCTGGCACCGCCGGAGGCACTTGTTCAATATGTAAATACTGTGGCATTCTTAAATAAAAGAAAATCATTACTATACCGAAGATTAACAGTTATGATGAATAGCCGAAACGTAGGGATACGAACGTTTATTTGATTGATGGATGGATGGATGGACGGATGGATGGATGGATTGCCGATTGATTGATAAACATTACAAACGGAACACTTATTTGTCACCTATTGCTGCAAGGCATTTAATATAAGTACTAACACTTTATTATATTCATCCTGATGAGCGAGATTTTTCCAAGTTGTAATAGGAATAAACAATGCAAGAATTATACGTCACTTTACGTCAATTGATTGATCAATTCATTTACTTTATCAGTCTCCATGAGGCAAAAATCACGGACTAAAACAATATAAAGCACACGAGTCTAGATAGAAATACTCAGTGAAGTAGAACAGTTTTGAAGAAAATATTTTATCTTACGTGCAGGAATCAGAAATATACTACTACCAATTCACATTAGTAAGTAATTTTTGCTGAATTATACGTGTAAATGAACTCATTAGGAGTATTTATTATGATACAAGTTGCACTGATGAAAAGAAATTTTTGAAGCCAACTCTATGATCAGTGTGCTGCAATCTGGCCCTTTAGACACCATGTTTATATTCATATCGTCCTAAATTGTGCCAATGGGACTGTTATTTTGATATGCTCCAGAGTATATACCGAAGGGGGATTCATCAGAAGTGAAAGTAAATTTTCAATGCAATCGGGAGATATTGATCCTGATCGAGAGGCACAAGCTTAATACCGCCAAGCAAGTTTAAAATGTGTCACTAAAAATAAATCGTAGACGTATCTGATCCCAAGCCATCGCGGAGAAAAAAATCTCGCTCTCATTTAATCAATCTTGACTCCATAAATTCTCTGGAAAGAGACATTCAGGAGATGTGTCTCTTTGGCATGGAAATCAGCGATTACAGAGGAAGAGATCAAAAAGAAAGAAAAGAAAAACGTTACGCATTCCTTTTTCAAGGAAAGGATGATAAAGAAAGGAACTGAAAAGAAGAGTATTTATTTTTCGAATGCTCATTAGACTTTAACTTTTAACAAATGTTCCCATAAAGGAATTATGGCTTAGTCAACTTAAAATGCGAGGTTAAGCATTGATTATGCATAAGAAAAGAGAATGGCAAGGACCTTTACATTAAAACACGTTGCGTCCAAATTCATAAAATACTCGTAGTTACGGCCTACAAAATATCAATAATTAAAATACTGTGACTTTGAAAATATGGGTCACGGTTACTAAACAAGCAACGGGTGCACAACTTCAGCATGCAAGTGTAGTCCTAGAAGATTGAGAAGCAGCGTACCTCGGGAGTCTTTGAGATTTAGCGCATGTAATTTTAGGGTTAAAAACAGGTTTCTTTTAGACGATTATATGACCTTTACTCTCCACTTGGGGTGGTGGAAGGGCAGTGCAATCACCTAAATGCGTGCCCTCATTAAACCTATCCTTAAAACCCAAGATTTCTCATATCGGTTGACAACTTTTGGGGTTATGACCAAACAAAATACTTAATGGGGTCACAACCAGCCCAAAACGAAACGGTGGATGAAAGTCTTTAATCAAATAAAGGGAAAACCAAATCAGAGATAATAAAACTCTGCAAGGTCCTTTCGGATGGCCTTGCGGTATTCAATTCCGCGACATATATATACATACATACTCATTCACGTACATACGTAACACGTATACGCACGGCTGTAGCCATTATAAATCATAAAATCCGGCAAAAAAAGTAAATCGAAAAATCGCTAATGGTGGATTTTGTGCGCAAGGTCCCACTAATTGGAACAAAACGGAAAGAAAACAACAAGGTTTGGGCAACATATCGTAGAAAGAAACCTTCCTTGTGATTTTAAACGTCTTATCGAGGAGGCTTTATTAAGGCTTTCGTTGGAAGGAATCACTTATCGTCTGATTGAAACAAATTGAGTACAACAAATTTTAGCAGTCAATTAATTTTAATTACTGCCATTGTACAAGACCTCTCTTATTTCAGATTTTTATGTGCCAGATATGTGATTCAAAGCGTTGTTTAAATACGTGGTGCAGTGTTGATGGACTCTTTCAAAAATCATATTCACTCGCTTACGAATAAGAATATATTTCATTTCCTGGTCATATGAATCAGGTTTGTCAACAACTCTTGATTCCAAATCATTTTAGTACAAAGCCATTTTAGTTATCACCTCAGCACCAAGAGCAAATTATCTCTCATTTCAAAATTGCAGTCACTAAACCCGGGATAATGTGACCCGATAACAACCATGATTACAACAAGTTTCTAGCAAGTGTATAAGCTGGTGTTACTGTGTAGCTGGACGCGTAAGTTATCACGACGAATCTTTGTAAATGTGCTGCGTACGGTTGTGATACCGCTCATTCAGATGGGCTACTGGATGTGTCAAAACCTATAAACAAAGCGGATATCTTTGAAATAGACTATTCTGGAAGCAAAATGCTTGCTACAGATTACAATTAGCTTTTTCAGTGCTAGGCTGTAGACCGAGTCAACATCTTTCTTCAGTGCGCAATCGAAAAAAAAATGAAATAAAAAAAACACAGACCTGGAACAACACTTAAATTTATTTCGACTGGTAAATGAATGAAATTTCTTGTGTTACAAACGTGGTAGGAGAATTACAAACTGTATTGACAAGATATGTTCTTTCAACAAGTTAGATGATCACTTTCGTCCCTAAATCCACTTGGTATTCTTATAAAACAAAATTTTGTCTCTTTAGCTTATTGTTCTGGAAACGATGTTTTGCGATCATTTGATTTGTATCTGTCGTAGTTTTTGAACCTTACATGAGATGGCAGCACCACATACCGCAGTTTACAATGTTCACATCTGGGATTTTTGTTAAAACATATTTGTTTCATTAGCGCTTGCATAAATACTGTCACGCACTGGCAGTCTACAGAAACCTTACTTAATCTGTTTCTTTTTTCTGACGCAGTAACTAATGATTCGAGCCATTCGTTTAAAATAATTACCACTTATACAAAAACCCACCGGTACTTTCGGACCTGTATCCACTATCGGGGCACTTTCTCCTCTAAGGTTCGTTATTGAGGCAGTGGGGCGCTTGGTACTCAGCCTTTACCTGACCCTGAATTCACTGCCTCGGGCAACTTCACTATCTGGTACACAACCCGTATTCTGGGGCCTACAATTGGAAACTGTTTGTTGTTGCATTTAAATTTTTAGGTAATGCCCACTCTGCAAAAGCCGCATTATATATTGAACATTAAATTACATTCATTCGACAAATTAACATTCCGTTAACACTAATCACACATATATTTTGGATGTTTTCTCTTCAAAATATCCAATCGACTTGGCTGCCATTATGAAAATTGTCAATTCCGCACCCAATGCCAATGGTTTGTGAATGAGGGACGATTGTGCCGAGTAGGGGTGGGGGTGGTAAGAGGGTTATAATATATGAAACCAAAAGTATATATTTTGCAAATTTTCAGACCCTCAATATGATATGTACTGTGGCCGCAATTCACTTTGATATTCAAATCAATAATTATTGTATTTTTGTGCGACTGTCCCGCAATCATGGGATTAATTGCACAATGTTCAAAATGGCGTTCGCCACCAACATGGCGTCGTGACGCATTTGAATTTGTGACTAACGTTGATAACTGCTTCAGGCCCAACCGAGCGGGCAGATTGAGTTCAGATAGTGGCTGTGATTCACTGTGACTTTACTCCCCCACAGTGCATTGCGCCATATTTATAAACAGTGCTCACGTTGTGAGCATGCGTGCCATCATGATATCGTGTTTCACTTGGATTTATAACTAACAGGTGATAACTGCTTCAGACACAACCGAGCGGACACATTAAAGTTAAGATAGTATGTCATCTTTTAAAATTACGCTGACGGCCGTTTCCTCTGGTAACTGGGTCCCAGTGTAGGCCTGCGGCAAGTCTCAGAAAAGGGCCTTATTTAAGGAGTTTGGTCTACTCGTCTGCCTTATAGCTGTAACATACCTCATTCTTTTGCAAATCTTCTGTAGATTTCAAACATACCTGTTGTGGAGCTCTCATGTGGTCCAGTTTTACGGTACATGCAAATTAAGAAACCTATATGGTAGAGCAGCTAAATTTTCAAAAAAGGCTTATTTTCAGTTTTCGTTCAACGGGAAAAATACACGGCTGGATTTGGTATCAATCAAAAGATAAGAACCTGAAGTTTAAAGTGAGGTAAGGTGTACTATCAATTTCATGGTCAATTTGTATTTATATTGGTTACCATGGCAACGAAATTAAGTTTTCATGAAATGAAGGGAGAATCACCTTATTAACCATACCTTTATACGCATACAAGATACCACCTCACAACTTTACATCAACATACCTTCTATACAGGTGTTTCATAAGAAACCAGTTTGAGATAGTAAGTGTCAACAGTTGGTTGCCATGGCAACAGAATGTTTGTAACAATCACTGAAATTTGCATGTAAACACTACAACTTATTTATAGTTTTAAATATCGGGAATGATTTTCATAACATTTGATGTTAAAATGTAAAAAGATTCTTTCTGCACTAACAATGAGGTCAATTGAGTGAAGAAAGACTGTTTTGGGTAGCCTAGCAACGTTCTTGCAAATGTTTACATTACTCAAAATGAGCAGATCTTTGTGGATATTGCAAAAATTGGTCATATGGCCAGTGCTGCGCATTGCTGATAAATGATACATACAAGTGATAATATTACCAGAAAATCTGTCCTTGAACAAAAATATTCTTAGCTAAATTTGGTATTAATTGAAAGATAAGAACCTGTAATTAAAGGTTACGTAAAATGTACCATCGATTTAATGGGCAACATATGTTTTTATTGGTTGCCATGGTAACGGCTTTTTTTTAGTAGTCCAGGGAAAAACACATTTTTAACCATTACGTAATGAAAATGCAAGGTACCACTTCACAACTTTACATCAGCATACCTACTATACAGGCATTTCCTAAGAAACCAGTTTGAGATTGTAAGTGTCAAAGTTGGTTGCCATGGCAACGGAATGTTAGTAAAAATCACATAAATTTGCAATCAAACGTCAGAAGCTTGTTTCTAGCATCAAACTGTAGGAATACTTTTTATCAAATGCGCTGGTAAAATGTAAAGAGACTCTTTCTCCATTAAATTTGATGTAAATTGAGTCAAATAGGAGTGTTTTATGGTCACCTAGCAATGTTCCTCCAAATGTCATGATTATTCAAAAGCAGATTTTTGTTGATATTGGACACGCATTATCAACCGTGTTGAAACTGCTGAGCAATGATACATGTGATAATACTACCAGTAGATGTTTTTATAAACTTTCCATATTTCCCTGCAGTAACTCCTGTCCTAAAGCAACATTATTATGTCTTTTTAACAATAGAATTAAAGAATTTGTTCCAAATTTTGTGCCTTTTTCAAATATATTTTTCATTTAACTCTAATTTAAGGTACCCATGACACTGAGCTCATACTTATCAAGTACATATATTACCTATCATATCCAGCAAAAAGATGGTAAAATTGTCAGAGCTCCCAAAGAACGTCCTCACCGCATGCGCACCTAATCAGCGCAATTTTGTCTGAATTATTTTGTTTCAATGTAGGAAACCATTTTATATTCAACACAATGTGCCTCCCTTTTCCCTTCCTCAAGAAAATATTCAGACAATTAACATGGCAAAAAAGTCTGAAAATTGCCACATTTAGTTGAACTTCTAGAGCTTTTGTCACTGCTCATTGGCAGATGTCTCAAACCTACATGTGATAGGTAGAACTCTGTGTCTGTCTGCAATAGTTTGGAAGATATGGAGCTTTTACAATTTTAATTGTCCCTAATTTGCATAATTTTAAACACCATGACTATTACAAGTCAGGTGCTTAATTTCACCGGTAGGTGAGTCACCATGGCAAGTTTTGTGATTGTCGGAAAAACAGTGTCCGAGAAAAACTCCAGACAAATTTGGTCGTAAAGAAGAAAGTCGTAAAGAAAGAAAGAAAGAAAGAAAGAAAGAAAGAAAGAAAGAAAGAAAGAAAGTAAGAAAGAAAGAAAGGAAAGAAGGAAGAATGGAAGGAAGGAAGGAAGGAAAGAAAAAAAATAATTCTTTGAAAAACAAAGTGTCTGGGTTTGCACCCAGACATAAAAAAGCCACTGACGCGTGTCCTATAGAACAAAACTTGCTGGAGATCTACCCAAGGTACATCTGCAGCAGTGGCAAGTCTACAGTGGATCCAGTAAACTGTGTTTGGGAACATTACGTATACATGTATTCACAGCAGCCTATCACTGTGCCAATGGCAATGTGCTCTCTCTTTTATAATCACGATGTTTTGTGAAAAATCCGGGGCCGGGAGGAAGCATCGCCTAGCCGCTTTGATGGACACCAAGTGAAAGTAATACCCACCACCTTTGAATAGAGTTCAGTCAGTGATTTTAGAGAAGTCGGAAACAAAAAATGACTAGAAAAGATTTGCTTCACAGCAAATCTGTCTGGGTACCTTCAAAATGAGAACAGTTTGAAATGCTACAATTTGCTATTGTTCAGCATAGTCTAAATTTTGTGTATTCTGCTGATTTACATAAATTAGAATGCTATAACTCTCTGGTTCTTGGTTCATTGGATGTGGCCATGTCACAAAACTTACAAGGTAAAGTTTGAATGACACTACTATCTGTAATAGTTTTGATAGCTATTCAAAGACTTTCATTTTGTGTATTTGCCAATTTTTCATCAATTAAAATCCTACAACTTTGGTTTATGGTTCACGGGATGCGGCTTTGCGAAATACCTAAAAACTGAGGTCGGAATGGCACCTCTATGTATAATAGTTTTGAAGCTATTCAACATTTAAAATTGTGCATATCCACCTAATTTGCATAAATTAAAAATCCTATAACTTTGGTTCATGGTTCATTGGGTTTGGCTTTGCCCCAAACCCTTATATTTACCTTAGAATTTCATCTCTATCTATAATAGTTTTGGAGATATTCAACTTTTAAATTTTTAAATGCCCCTCATTAACATAAATTGAAATTCTACAACTTTCATTTACTGTCAATTATATTGCATGTGTCACAAACCTAGATGTGCCCATTAAAATTTTGTGTTTATCTGCAAAAGTTTGATCAGTGATAGATGGGTGAATGTAAATGTGGACCCATTAACAAGAATAGGTCCATGGTGTAAAATGTGGTTAATTTGGCTTGTTGATATCTAGTCTGAAGGGAGGTCCATGATCATATTCAATAGCATCTCCCTTATATAATTGGTTGAAGCAAATTTTATTGAAAAACAATAATGAAATAGAATAAAAGCAAATGCAATTGGGTCATTTATCACACTTTGTCTAATTATAATTATGTGCTTTGCTAAGCTGTTGTCTGCTTCAGAGACCTAGGACCTTTGACTGGTGGACTGGGGCGCTCATGCCCTCATAGGCCACCAGCCAGATAAAAAAAATACCCTGACATCCAGTGAGCTAATTATAACTATAAGCAGGTAAGCTTCAGGAGGCAAGCAAAGCTGTGACAATAAAAACACAGCTGCATGCATATACAGCCATTTTGACATGAGACCCATGCAGCATTCATGGTTTCACTTTAAAAAAAATAATGATCATTTGGAATTTTTAACATACAGTGGTACCTGCTTTTTATGACCACCCCTATAGCCAACAAAAAGTGGTCTCACACTACAGGTGGTCTTAAATTGAAGGTATATTTAACATGTAAAGACAGCAGAGGGTCTTGAAAGAGTGGTCTTAAAAAGACATGCAATCTTAAATTGGAGGTGGTCTTTAGAGCAGGTACCACTGTATATATGTCATTTTGACTATAACCCAGGACTACAACAGGAGTGGACATTATTTTTTTCTCACCAGTTTGACAGGGCACAAAGGGGTTAAGTTTCACATGTCCAAATTTGGTTTTACCTGTCCCCTGCAAAAGTCTGCAAGTTGTGAAGTGGAATAGTTGTCTTTCACTAAGTGACACTATGTCACTCCGTTACAAGTAAATACCACACAAAACATGCCACTTAGAATTGTGTCTCACTCAAGTTAATGTTTGAATCTTGGACTTACACAATGAAGGCCTTTGAAATATTTTAAAGATATGATCCTGTGTGTGAAATTAAAATGTAGGCCTATGGGAAACCCAGTACATGTAGTGGAGTGCAACCATGGTGCAACATACTTTTCCCTTGTAATGTTTTTAGGGACCACCCCTTCTGCCAGCCTAAAGTGGTCACATGTACATGTGACAGGTGGTCTTAAATTACAGGTAAATCTCCAAAGAAGTTAGACTGTTGTGCTATCAGAAATGTTACAATACAAGTCAGGTGGTCCCTCACAACAGTGGTCTTAAATTGCAGGTGCAATACATGCATGTGCAGCATGTAAATCAAAGTTCAAACCAGAAAAATATGCAGTCTCAGATTTTGTTTGTCAATCAAGTGTTGATAATCTGGGTCTCTGACCAGGATGTATCAGTTACAACATAAGTACTGATAATTGAGACAGTAATTTGTATAGGGTTATTTTGATGACTCCATCCACACCTCATCCCACCATGGAGGAATAAAATAGTTTATTCGTCCATGATCCCACATGGTTTTCAATTTTGTCTATGATTATGAATCCCTTACTAGCTGCATTGCCCCCCCCCCCCCCATTACCACGCTGAGGCAGCTTTTGACTAGCTGTGTCAACACAATAGAACAACAGGACCAATGACCCAATTTACCATTTACACCTCCATGCAATCAACAGTGGTTGGCCTGTTTGTGCAGTGGCCCAACTTACAGTAAAAGATCACAAGTGGGACTCAGATATACTAGAGATACTGTACCCAGGAAAAGGGAGGAGGAGGATATCCGAGCAGAGCAAATAATTTTGCCATATCAAAGTACAGAAAATAGGAATATTCCAACATAATGGTCAGTATGAACATATATGATGATAAGAAATACAGAACAAAGAGTGCCTCCAGTTCGCTGGTATGGGAAACACATTACCCCAGTGTGCTAGCATGGTGCCAGTGAGGAAATACCCTTATCCCCCCCCCACCCCCACCCCCCAACACACACATGTTGCTCTGCCTCTTAGCAGCCGTCACACATGACTACCTCTATGCATGCAAGAAGGAGCTTTGCAATACATCCATTCAAACTCCCTCTCAGAGTTCATAGATGTACTTAATGAGTGAGGATATCTAGGTGATAGACAGTTGATCACTCTTTCATTACATCTATGACATCTTTTTTTTTTCAATCATGACCATAGTAACAGTTCTAGAACTTAATGTGTGCAGTTTGGTTAAATCATGGAAGTTTGTTTTTCCAATTTCTTTCTTTCTTTCTTTCTTTCTTTCTTTCTTTCTTTCTTTCTTTCTTTCTTTCTTTCTTTCTGTCTGTCTGTCTCTCTCTCTCTCACTCTCATCCTCTCTCTATCTCTTTGTTGCCTTACAACCAAATTTGTCTGTAGTTTTTATCAGACACTATTAATCTGAAAACCACCAAACTGGCATGATGACTTACCATGGACCTATAATCCGATAATAGGTCCATGGACTTACCTATCGGTGAAATTGTGTATATCTGTGTTTATAATTATGCAAATTCAGGGCTATCAAAATTATAAAAGCTCCATATCTTTCAAACTATGGCAGATAGAATCAGAATTCCAATGTGCGTCTGTAGGTTAGTGACAGCTGCCAAAATTATGGACAGAAAATGAAGGATGTAGAATTTTAAATTATGCTAATAAGGACTATGGAAAATTTAAAAGTTGAATATCTTCTCCACTATTACACATGCACATACTAATGTCATTCCAGCTTCAAATTATAGGTTTGTGGCGAAGTCACATCCTATGAACCACAGACCAAAGTTGTAGGATTTTAATTTATGCAAATTAGGTGAATGTGTAAAACTTAAATCTTGTTTAGCTTCAAAACTAAGAGGCACTTACAGGCCACCAGCCACAAAAATGACCTCAGAGTCAGCTAAGCAGGCACCCATATAAAAAGTTGCCTGCTGACTAATATTACAGTGCACAGTACCTGCTGTTTAGACCACCCTATCAGGCAACCAAAAGTGGTCACATATACATGTAATAGGTGGTCTTAAATTGCAGGTAAATCTACAAAGAAGTTAGACTGTTGTGCCATCAGAAATGTGGTCACACAACAGTGGTCTTAAATTGCATGTAAACTGTATCTCTGAGACCAGGACTTGCACAGTCTTTGCCCCAGTTGAACTTGGGAGGGGGTTTTCAGGGTGTTCAAAATGTTTTAAAGTGCCTGGCACTAGCTACAAAGTTGTGGGCACCCTAAAGTTAACCCAGGTGAGCAATATAAATCACTGCATCACATCATGGACATATAAACGAGGTCATTTACATGTCCATGAGCACATCTTGTATAGAGTACAAGTAGTGAGTACAAGACTGAGTAGCCAGCACCGACCCTAGAAGCAGAGGGTAAAATGTGCTGGGTGCCAGCTCATTTGAACACCCTGAGTTAAGTCTTAAGAGTCTGTTTTAGGGCAAAACATGAATGTGCAGCATGTACATCAAACCAGAAAAAATATGTGGTCTTGGATTTTTTTACCATCCCCTACTAGCTGCATTGACCCCCCAAAACCAGGTTGAGGCAGCTTTTGACCAGCTTTGTAAACACAATAGAACAACATAACCAATGACCCAATTTACCATTTACACCTCCATGCAATTAACAGTGGTGGGCCTGTTTATGCAGTGGTCCAACTTGTAGTAAAAGATCACAAGTGGGACTCAGATATACTGGAGATACTGTACCCAGGGAATGGGAGGAGGGAGGGGGATATCACAGTACACCAGCACGGGAAATAATTTTGCCATAACAGGGCACAGAAAAATAGGAATGTTCCAACATAATGAAATGACCAGTATGAACATATGTGATGATCAGAAATACAAATAAAAAGAGGGCCTCCAGTTCACTGGCACGGGAAACACATTACCCCTGTATGCCGGCGCTAGTAAGGAAATACCCTTACCCCCCCCCCCCCCCAGCACACACACACTTAATGACATGCAGTTCTGCCTCTCAGCAGCCTGTTTTCATGCCGACCTCTAGGCATACAAGAAGGAACTTTCCAATATATCCATTCAAACTCCCTTTAAGTGGTCATGGATGTACTTAAAGAGTGAGGATATCTGTCTATCATCACTCTTTCATTACATCTATAACATCTTTTTTTTCCAATCATGATAATAATTACAGTTCTAGAACTTCAACGTGTTCCCTATGACTAAATCATAGAATTTTGCTTTTCCACTCTCTCTCTCTCTCTCTCTCTCTCTCTCTCTCTCTCTCTCTCTCTCTCTCTCTCTCTCTCTCTCTCTCTCACTCTCTCTCTCTCTCTCTCTCTCTCTCTCTCTCTCTCTCTCTCTCTCTCTCTCTCTCTCTCTCTCTCTCCCCAACCACATTTGTCTGGAGTTTCTCTCAAACACTATCACTCCAAAAACCACTAAACTTGTCATGGCGACTGACGTCCTGCTCAACTGATTGATTGTGATTGGCCAAGTGACCTTGCAAATAAGATTAAAAACAAAAAACAAAAAACAAAAACAAAAACAAAAACAAAAACAAAAACAAAAAAACAAAAAACAAAAATAAAAAAGACAACCCCCCTCGAAAAAAAGCAGTCAGCAGTGAGTTGCAAAAAGTTGGTTAAATTGGAAATATTACTACACGTTTTCATTGGGGGGGGGGGGTCTGGACGCTGGTACAAATAATAATTTTGCCCTAGTGGACCCTACAAGGTACAGAAAATGAGAAAATGTACAAATAATGGTTGCTACGAAGTACATAAAATCAAATGGATTCCAGTTTGTGCGTTTACGCGAGTAAAAATGCACAGTACGCTAGTACGGGGAGCCCCTTACCTCCCGCTCCCACCCCTTTTCAAGTACTCGGGAAAGAACCTGGGGCAATGTCTAATTTCACCACTATTTTGCTCATCTAATCTACATGTAGGCCACTTGTTTCCAAATGACCTCTCACTTTTGCCTTCAGGGATATTTCATGATTTGGAATGGTTTAAAGACGTTCGGTACACTGCTCAAAAGAATTTAGAAATCTCTGGCTTTAGGTGTGAACCAAGATATTGGCATTTGAAACAAAATGCAAGCAAAAAATTGGCATGTCACGGTGCTACTTTTGTCGCTAGGTGGCGCTACATGTAAGGACTACAGAAATTTGATAGCAAACATTATATATATGTGGTTAAAAGCAAAATAAATAAATTAAGGATACAAAAATATGCATAAAATAACTCAATATGAGTGTATGCAATGTATATCAAGTCTTTTAATAACAAATATGTAGACAAAACATGCTGGAATGTGACTTTAAATTCATCTCGTCTTGCAAAAATGTATAAGTGCTCACATTATTTTTTAAGTTTGAAATAGAAAAAAATTTTTGCAAATCCCTGAAAATTGTAGGGGGTTTCCAAAATATGCACTGATTTCATTGATTAACAAAAAAAGATATCATACGGTGCTTTTTTTTCCGCAATTGTACAAAGAATTCATGCATGTTGACTTACTTTGTTCTAAGTTCATAGGTACAAGGTATCCATTCATTGTCTAACTTCGATACCATATCAATATACATGTATGTAGGTTGAATAAACGGCAGTACGTCGTTAATTTTATATTCCAGTCATAATATGTACTTTCGTAGTTTTACTGAGATGAGGCAAACATTTTAAGATTCTCTCCATAGTGCAATACAGCAAGGTGGAAAAAGAGGTAAAAATAAGAATATCAAAATTATAGTTGCCTTAATACATTGTCGAATGGTAACACAGGCAGCACATTATCAAATATGCCTGTGCCACCTTTTGACGCTGGGGTATTACTGTGGTTCCCCCCCCCCCCTCCCTCCCCCCAGTTGGGACAGCGTTTATCGTACCACATTCACAAGAAATGTAAAGTACCCTGGCCAAGCCATATCGTTTTTCTGATTCTGTATTTTTTAGGGACAATGTTTTCTTTGTTTTTGTTTTTTTTCATGCTTCGCATACAAGATTATCGGCTAGTACACTTAGTTCCACTATTCTACGACCTTCGTCCCAGTTATAACTGTCAGTGTTTACATGTGCATGTGGCATTGGGGGTGGGGTGGGTGGGCGTGGCACTTTCGACGGTGGCTTGGTCAGCGTTCGCTGATTGTGTACATGCGTTTTGGTCTACCACTGCCGTCTTTCGTCGTTTTCTGCCTTGTTTTAAAGCATTTAGTCCTTTGTTTTGGCATTTGTTAACAAACCGCCCATTCTTTTCCCTTTTCACTCTTCGTAAACAATCCATATTTCTTAAACGCAACTGTGCAAAATAGGAAAAGCGAACAGCAGCTAGTGCAGGTATCGACAAATACCAGCTCCAACTGTATAGAGGCATTGGACCATAAATGGTTGCGCATATCGCGGTGCACCGAACGTCTTTAAATGTGATTCCCGTGTCTAACCAATGAGGCTAATAAAACACAGGCTCCTTGGTCTAACCATGGAGGACAGAGACTCGAGAGGAGGGAAGTCTCTGGGTTTCAAACAACTTTGTTTGGAATAAAAAGTGTCATAATCCAATTAATTGATGTTTTTGCTTTGATCTTACTTGATTGGTCGAGTTATTACTGAGATCGTTATCAGCGGCCGACTCGGCCCTCCTTGGCCTCACTGTTGCAGTTTTCTCTGCCTCGCTCATCTTGTAATGTATGGTCCATGGATTTGATCAGTGGACGGCAAGATGTCGGCTTTGGTGACTGTATCTGTGGCGACGCTGCTACGTGTGTTCTGACTGGCCAAAAGTAAAGGCACCTGGCTGGCTGTATCAATAATGCAGCCAGCCCTTTCCATGATTCATGACTCACTCACGAATAGGCCTACTGGATAGTGTTGCCTAAATCAGGTTATTATTTGATCTGAAGATCCAGTGGACTTTTAATCAGAATGAATTTCCAAAGAATTTGAGCAAACATTGGAACTGAGAGCAGAGTAAATAAGGAAAGAGGTAGGCAGGCATAGGCTAGTTTAGCCAAGCTGTTTACAGTCATAAGTAAGCATATGAGATGAAATGACTGACGCCGGATAAAACAAATCCACATAATAGCGGTACAGACAGGAATCACACAAACTATTATTATTATTATTATTATTATTATTATTATTATTATTATTATTATTATTATTATTATTAATAGTAGTAGTAGTAGTATTGTTATTATTATTATTATTATGATGATGATGATGATGATGATGAAATTAAAAAATAAATAGATGTACCAAGGGTATACAGTTGATGTACCTATACTCGATATATTCCTATTCAGACTCAGAAATCCTTTATACGACCATAATGTTTTGAACAAAATACAAATTAGGCCTATTGTTGATAGGGTGGGCAAGAACACTGTTACTATCACTTGCTAATCTTTCTTTATATGTGATGTCTGATGAGTTGCCGGTCTCTGAACCGTGAAATTTGTTGCAACGATGTCTAGCTCCCTTCCCTGCGTCTCTGCTACTAAGATAAACTGATATATTTGGGTTCTTTATGCTAAGCAAAGAGCAGACTTTTCAGATAACGCGCACATTTTAATAACCGCAGAGACCCTAGCTTTTTAGATTTTTCATAAACTGATTTCATGTTTTTAATACTTACACACACACACACACACACATACACACACAGTTTGCCCCACTGACCCGTTCCAAACTTGATCAATATCAATGAGGAGTTTTTAGTCGCTATAACGAGAAGAGGCCTAGGTACACGGTTTTTACAAGATCGTCGGTAGGGTTGAAGTGACATGGCTTGCGCAGACTACCTCCGTTCGTCAAGAAAAGACAATTTTTTCCAGTTTCACCATGGAAGTACAGCTTAGAACCAGAAGTTTCTGATTTAAAGCAATTACTTACCTATCTGTGGTCAGTGATGTATTGTGCTGCATTTCACAAACCGCACGGCTAAGCTTATAGAGAACTGGTACATCGTGTACACATCAAAAGATGTATGTATAGGCCTTGTTACCAATATTTAACAAATGTTGAATCACTATGCATGGCCACCCACTTTTGTTGCCACCTGGGAAAAACATAGCTCGGCCATGTAGGCTTCGACCTAGGCCTACATGTATGAGACATCTTTCCTTTGATGCCGGAGTTTAGGACCCACGTATCCTTTTTGAGGCTGCATTTTGACGAGAGTTTGAGGTGGGGGGGGGGGGGGGGAGGGCGAGAGACGGGGAGGGAACATACGCTCTGTGTAGACATAGGCCTACAATCTAGGATAGTAAAGCGGGACCTTTGTTTCATTTTCATATAAATTTTCAGTTTCCATCTTGGTCATGCATGGCTGTCCTAGAATGGCTGTACAGCCTAGGCCTCCCAAAGGTTCCTCTGTATAGCTTTCAGACCTCCAAAAGAATCCATGAGTATGCTCAGGGGAAGGGGGGTGGGGATGGGGTATTGATGATAACCCAGGCACCAAATACAGGTCACAATTTGGCGAGGTTTTTTTCTTTCTTTTTTGTTTTTTTGTTTGTTTGGTTTTTTGTTTATTTTTTTTTTTTCTTGTTTTCAAGACAGGGTTCGATAAAGTTGGTTTAGCGTAGACTGATAGTCTAATTTTGCGCAAAATCTAGCAAAGGAAAATTTGTGGGAAATGAATTTGATATGAAGAAACATTGGAGTTATGCTTACAGCATGTACGCATGCACTCCTCATACGTTACCTGTTATCTTAAAGTTCCTGGGATTCTGAGTATGGTTCCCAGGAACTTTAGTCTCAATTCCTGGGACTTAAGTTATATTCCTGGGAATTTAAAATTATATTCCCAGGACTTTAAATATATTCCTGGGAACTTGCCACAATGTTCCCAGGAACTTGCCACTATGTTCCTGGGAGCTTACCACTATGTTCCTGGGACTTCGCTACATTCCCAGGACCGGCCTCATGTTCCCAGGAACTCGGCTTATATTCCCAGGAAATTGCCTAAATTCCCAGGATATTGCCTAAAACCCCAGGATATTGCCTGAATTCCTGAGAATTTATTAATATTCATAATGCCATAACTCAATTATGAGTGTAGTAATATTAATAAAATTGTGCCAATTTACTACAAGAACCCATCTTTACACACTGTACAAATTTGGTGCTTCTACCATGAGTAGAACTGGAGATATAATGATGGGGCAAAATTGTCCGAATGGAATGGACAATTTATTTTGGAATGACTTATATATATATACTTGTTCTATATAGTCAGTTGCCCACTCTGTGTAAGTAAAGACAAAATATTTTGAAAAACGAAGTGATTTGTAGTAACTGAACATTTAACAATATTGAAATCGGAAATGGCGATTTTGGTCTTTTTGCATGTGCCAAAAAGACTTGTATAATGCAAATATGCATATAACATTTTTCTACAGACACAGCTTTATTTGTAAGATAGTTTTGGTGCCTGAAAGAACCTGAAAGGTACGTTTCTGTAATTTAAAATAATAAACCTATATTGAAGAAATCTATTCGATTTCATGAAGGTGATGGTTTTGCTTTTCAGACGTATGTATCTACTTTTGCTCAGAACATAAAACTGGACCACCTGAGAGCTCCACAACAGGCATTTTCTAAAAGTAGACAAAATTTTACATCGGGTAGGCTATGTTGTAGCTATAAGGCAGGCGGGTAGACCAAATTCATATTTTAGCCTCAAATGCCGCAGGACTAGTGGGAGAACAGAAACCAGGAACCTAGCGTTATTAGATACTGATACCGCATTGCAGTGGCTACCTGCAGCAGCTATACTTTTTCCCCGGCCTAAGTTAACCATCCAGACAGGTTGAAATAAAATGTTGTGTTTGAGCTGACTTTGCTGCAAATTAACGGCAGGCTGGCCGGCTTTTTCTGTTAACATGCAACTAGGGGAAAGTTGATTAGAACGCCTGCTTTTTTACGGGTGGTTGATTGTTGGACGATTTTGCTGGTCGTTGGTCGCGTGCAGCTGGTCTAGGGCTGTCCAGCTGAAGCATTGGAGCAAAATTTTGCATCACAGTTCTTGAAAAATGCTACAGAATTTATCTAAATGAGTGTTTCTCATGTGACGAATTTACGAAAATGCTCCAAGGAATGTAAATTTGCTGCTACAGTCAGAGAGATTCCCAATTGGGCAGCACTGTGGTCGTTCGCTTCAGGTCATTTAACATTGCAAAAGCGCCCGTGCCAAGGAAAAGTAGTATTCCCATCTCATTGCAATCATGCATTAAGAATGATTTCACCTTATTTTTTAAAATGTTCTTACATTCAGTCTCTTTGATATTCCCTAGAAGGTTCTGCATGATATAATCAGGGTATAGTAGTACTTGCGATTACCGACCCCAGTCCCCACCTGGTCAAAACGACCAGTGTTATAAAAATTATGCCTTTGGTGCTTATATTTATTTATTTATTTGTTTGTTTATATTTATTTGTTTGTTTGTTTGTTTACTTACGTACTTACTTACTTATTTATTTATTTATTTAAATATATATATTTATTTATTTACCTGTCAATCTATCTTTCTATTTATTTATTCATTCATTCATTTATCCATTCATTCATTTATTCATTCATTTATTTATATATTTATTTATTTATTTATTTATCTATTCATTGGAAATTTAAATCTTAATTCCTAAATGATTAAAGCATTTCGGTTACTAACTTGTGCAAAGCAACTTAATATTTTTTTCTGATTTCACACTTGCTATATACAGTTTGTGGTCCACTATATTTATTAGGGAAGGGCGGCTTGAAATTACATGTACCTTTTTCCCGCCATTAATTTTACGGTTGGGCCTTTTAGTAAGGTCAGTAGGTTATCGAAATCACAAATATATTTTAGTTAGGCCTGCAGTAAGTAGGACATTTGTTGCAACATGTTTAAAATTGATTTTTCCCCTTTTACACATTGCTTCTTTTGATGTCAGTCTAATTTGTGACATGGGCATAGCTGGCACTTGTTTCACTGAATAGAACATATCGCTTTAAAATTTGGAATCCTTCGGACTCAGTTGAAACTTCCTTTTAACTCTAATAATTAGTTATAATTATATCTTTATCCATGTTCAAGGCATACATGAAAAGAAAAGTACAAAAATAGGTCGCGGCACATACGTTGGAGTGAAGAATCTGAGCTACAACACGAAATGTGGAATGCTTGGTCTGGGTCTTGGGTGGCTTTACTTAGTTTCATTAAGCAGAAGTAAAGATACAATTCAAGATTCACGACAAACTTTTGAAGGATGACCCGCATCTAGGCATTATTGAGCCACTCTGATGAAGACCACCTTCTGGTAACAAACTTCATATGTGTGTGTGTGTGTGTGTGTGTGTGTGTGTGTGTGTGTGTGTGTGTACATGTATCGGTATGTCTGCAGTCTGTGAAGTCTAAAACAAGTGGGTTCTATGTATTGCTTCAGCAATAAAATGCTGCGACAGTGAATTCGCTTGCAGTGTGTTATTCTTCGTTAGCCTGGAATTTATGCCATTGGTAAAGGTACCTTGAAGAAGTCTCTGCGATAGACGGATAGAGTTTCAAATGATATTTGTAAAAAAAAAAAACTTAACAGCATGATAGTTGATTCCTGTAAGTTGATCAAATGTACCTGATATCTTTAACAGGTCAGTGGGAAAAAGTTAATTTACCCAAGTTTTCGTACATTAGATCCTCCGGTTCCAGGCGGGCACACTCACTGAGTGATATTTTCTAAAACCATACTGGTTGCTATATAACAGATCATTGCAGGTATATTGTCGGAAAGTTGTGTATGCACTACAGTTTCAAAAGCTAGATGTACTGAAAGCACATGTAAGAGAGATACTAGTCTTCGACTTTTGAAATTGTGTTGGCCATTATCCTACTGAATTAATATTCGGCTCTTTAAGTTTGTCAACAATTCTATTGGTGATTATTTGAAATACATTCTGAGGAATGATTAAAGCATGTGTGCTTAGATTAAGACGTATCAACGACACATTACCTAGCCCTTAAATTATTTATTCTTTAGAGTTCTCATTATTTTTAAGCAATTCATCCGAAATGCAAATTATTTTCCAGATTATTAATTTATGACGGACAAGACTCTGATGTACTGAAGCAGATTTATTTTCTAATTCTGGGTCAATATTCTGAATAATGTTTATTTTTTCATCAGTATTTGATTCATTGGTAATTTTTATCCGCCCAATATCAAAGGACTTTTGTATATCTTGATGAGTATTTAAATTTTTGAGAACATTTTCCATCACAGTTCAAATTGTTTGCATCATGATTATGTTTACAATTTCTGCATAATAATTATAATTCCTTTTAACATTACGAACTTACTTTTGCTGCCCAATCTTTGACTCTGTTTACTTTGCTGCACATTTATATCACTTTTGCAATCATATTGTATTTCGTTGTAGCTCCTTTAATCCATTTAGATTTCTTGCCCTTATATCCCCTGAAATATTGTTTTCAGTCACGAAACAAGGCTTACTCGTTACATCTTCGCGATTATAATGTCATTTCTTTTTGCAGGGGTTGGGTACGTGCTTATTATTTCTTTCTCCCCCACCCCCACCCCTGACAAAAGCTTGCGATCGCAAAAAGTTGCTTTAGGATTTGTGTGTGTGTGTGTGTGTGTGTGTGTGTGTGTGTGTGTGTGTGTGTGTGTGTGTGTGTGTTTAGGGGGTACCATATTTATGTCAACATGTAATCACTGTTTTCTGAAAGCATTCCTTTTGTAAAGCAATACCAGACAGATAATCAATCCCTGCTGAAAAAGGTCCTTGTGTTTGGCATCAGTTTGTGCTGCCATCTTCTGTGCCAATAAGGTAACCTTAAGCTCCTTTCCTACAACAAGACCGCTTGCTTTGTACAATACTCGGCGTGTTTGTCCTTAATATTACGAAGATCGTTGGCGTCAACTTCATCCTACTTTTCATCTGTTGCAAGCAGTTTGTTTCGCATCATAAAACACTGTCTTAAAAGAACAATACTGTTTATGACCCATTTTGTTACAATAACATGTTTGCTTGGTATAACCAGATTTTTTTTTTTTGTTAAAAGGGGAATAAACACACATCTATGGAAAGGAACCCATTGGTGAAGTGTGCATAATTCAAAACCTACATAGAGAAGGGAAGAGTATACATCAAAAATCCACTTTGCACAGGTCATGTTGCCTCTGTATTCACTTACCGCTGACTCACCTATACTGTTTGTGTTGGTACTGGAGGTTTTGTGCATCAGTGTGTCTTTTTCCAGTATTATGGCCATTTACAACCTTTTCCTGATACTCCGTGCAGTTTATTCTCTATGTGCTACATAACTACCCTATTTAGACTTAGATGTAGTTGACTGTATCTTGCTCAGCTACTTATAATGGTTATGTTATGGACTCAAGACTCTTTCCGAATGTGGGTCACATGACATCAGACTTTCCGGATGTCTTTATTTAGGATGACCACTTTTACCACGAGACATTTCTATATGTGCGGAAATCATTTTTAACTGATTATGTCTCGATGGGCATCAGTCTTGAGCAGTATAGGAAAGTAATCGGTTTACACAAAAGATTTTTGTTGAATCCATGTCATTTATTTACACTCAACACGTACAAGTACTGATTACAAACTTACAGTCTCATATTATTTCATAAAAACCATATCAATATGTAACTTTGCTACCGACCGTTCCCTGTTGCCTCCATCATATCATTCCAATCTTGTGTACCCTCATTATATTCGCCAGAGATGTATTTCCCAACCCTGGCCCCGCATATTTATTCGTAAATGACGTTCTGAGGGTTTGTCATTCAAACATCTGCAGTGACAAGAGTGCACGTAAACTAGAAGAAACTCATTTCACGGGAAATTATACAAAATTCAATGTAATTACCATTTCTGAAACGTGGCTAGATGCCAGTCAGCTACCCCGATCAGCTTTTGCTTATCGATACGTCTCACCCGCTCAGGCGTGACCGTCCGACAGATGAACAAGCGGAGTTTAAACATATGCTTACTCGTCTTTACCTTGCATTCAACATGCAAGCCTAGAAGGTAAGCACTATGAAGGTGTTTGGATAGAGATTTCTGCACAACTTGAGGCACTATTGGTAGGAAACTACTATCGCCTACAGAGACCTGTGACGCTTTCATCGAACCTCTTACTACTTTTGTCAATACAGCACTTAATAGCAACCCACATATTTGATGATTACTTGTGACTTTAATGACAGGTGTGTTGACTGGAACTCGACTCACTCTGACAGTGAACAAGACACTTCACTTGCCAATCTTGTTTCTGGACTCAACCTCTTTCAGCTTATTTAAGAACCTACAAGGATAAGTGAATAACAGCAACGTATTGGATCTAATTATCAGGGACTCTCCAGTTTCAAACTCTAACCATTCCGTGATCTTTTGTTGCTATCCCTCTCTCACTTGAAAGATAAACCTTGTAAGGTCTCTATCTGGGATTTTAACAAAGTCGACTTTCATGATCTCAAAATCCTTTTTTCTTTTGTTTTTTTTTTAAGTTACAACCCATACAGTTAATGATTCTTTCAATGTTATTACGTCGTATGTGTCTGATTGACTCCTGGCTGCTGGGAAAGAATTCTTCCCGCACAGAGAATTAAGTCATTATGCATAAAAAAGAAAAGCCTTGGATAACATAGAATATTGACGTACATATTCATCATCAAAATTGAACATGGAAACTATTTAAACAATATTCCGGCACACTTTTCGGAAGAAGTTAAATAGCTTCTATAAAAAGTGACATCACAAAATTGTTAACAAAATCAAAACTAACACCCCGAGACGTTAATTTGTTCAATAGATGGTGCAGTGATTGATTTACTTTTTTTTTCTTTTTTTCTTTTTTTTTTTTCCTTTTTTGCAACAAGGGTGTTTTCACTATTTTCCACTTCTCCAAAGCCGTCAGTCAGATTATGCTGAAACTTGGTGGGAACTTCATTGCAAAAAGGCCAGCCAAAGCTGTTCACAAGATGGCGTTACTGTGTATCTCCGATTTTTAATGAATCTTTCAATTTGAGTACTTATAGGTTAATGCATACACTCCTATTGATCACTATGTAAGTGAATGGGGATTGCAATGGTAATTCACGATAGTGACTTCTCCAAACCCACGGTCTATAGTCACTTCAGATTTGGTGGGAATGTGCTGAGTCTCTTATATTCTTTTGATTGGTCATGCCCTAATGATTTGGGTGGGGGATCTTCTTTTTCGTTCATTTTTTTTTGGGGGGGGGGGGGGTTAAATCTTAAAAAACTTCTCCAAAATCACTTGGCCAATTGATTCAAAATTGCAAAGCAGCACTTGAGGGTATAACAGTGGGTGTCACACAGTACAGAGAGCCGCCGTGGCCATGTGGTTACCGTCCTTGCTTTGTGTGCGAGGGGTATGGGGTTCAACTCCCGGCCGATCCAATGGGGTTCTTCCCTGGCTCTTCACATGCGGTGACCACTTAACTGTTCAAAGGCTTTGTGGGACACGTTTGGGTTACCTGTGCCGGACTGTGTCAGCGGCAATGACGGATGCTGACGGAGGCTGCAAGTCTCCTGACTCAGTAGTGGCCGCTAGAAGAAATACACTCACGACAGGTCCCCGCACACACGTGTGAATGGCTGATTGAGTGGCGCGTGCAAGAGGGCCCTGGGGAAGATAAGCGTCAGATTACCAGGTTTAACCCTCTATAAATAATGTTTAGCTACCATTCTCAGGGTCACTAAGGTGTATTTTACTCCACTTATGATAACTTGAGAATCATTTCAGCCTGGCTTTTGATGTTTTACATTATTATTATTCTCTTTGAGGGCCACACTCAGACAGTATATGAGTAACCTTTACCTCATTCCCAGTGACACAGGACAACCCAAATGAAATTTTCTAATCACTTGATAACTTGAGATCTATTTTGAGTTAGGATCTTGATGTTGCACATATCAATGTCTTTCTATGAAGGTCACGCTTAGAGAGTACTAGTGATCTTGACCTCATTTCTGCAATCTGCAACATAACTGAGTTTTACTCTTCACTATAGATTGGGAAGTCCTCGAACTGGGACCTTGATGTTGCACATGCTAGTGTTCTTACATAAAGGTCAGACTTATTTATTATGTGGGGGACTTTGATCGTATCCCGTGTTCACAGGGCCATAAGTGTGATGAAAGTATATGTCAGCCGAGCATGGGATTGTACTAATCCAATTTAGTAATTATGTTTGGTTTGGCATGTATTTCATTATTCATATTGAAGTTCTGCATTTATAAGCAAAGTTTCACTGAGTTAGTTAATGCAATGACTCATGGAATTTTTTTTTTCATTTTCATGTGGGTTGCCTTTGCTGAATATTTAGATTAGACAAGGATCTGGTACTGAGGGAGACATATACGGGCACAGGCTCCGAAACATGTTCCGAGAAGATAACGGCTGAAAATCTTTCAATTTATATTTGGGTTAATACAGCTTATGTCAAAATTCTACAGAAGAACGTGACAATAATTATTCAACGTATACATAAATATATATATATATATATTATATATATTATATATATATATTATATATATATATATATATATATATATTTGTACACAATATTCTTCGTGAGGAATTTGTACTTTTACACAAACATTATGAGCTGAAGTATATCTTGCTTTTGAAGAAATGCATGTCTCTCACAAACGTATTTGACAACACATAGAATGTGGAGCAAGGCCATTTATACATTTGACCATCAAAATTGTGTTAGGGAGTATGGGTTATGCCTTCCGTTATAGCCTACCATTTCAAGTGCGTAACCAAATCATTACCTGTTATTTTTATATAGTCATATTATTCTCGTAATAATTCTAGCGGCAGTATTTTGTACTTTCTCTGTCATTTTTATTTTCCATTTTCACTACAAATTCCCCCAAACTGCAATAGCTAAGTCAATACAGGGTTTGTTTGTTTGGTTTTTTTTCCTAAAATAGATTTAGGTAATAATTTACATAACGTTTCAAAATTTAGACAAAAGTTTACAATCACTGCTAAAAAAATAATTTTTCTAGATGATTGTAACATAAAAGATTGTCACCAAAATTTACGTTCAAATACTGAATTTTATTCATTTGTTCTATTGATGGATCACTTAAAAATTTACACACTAAAATTTACATTTGTTTCTCCTTCCAGGAATCATCGTCATACGCGTATCATTTGTTCCCTTCATATTTAGCACCAAGATTGTGCATGGAGTCTGCTACGTTAACTACGATGGTACCAGTTGCTAAACCAATAAAATCGTGTTCAAGTATATTTTATAAACCTTGATCAACGCGTTGCTATACGTCATTACCTCTAGTTGCAATAAGTAAGCCTCTACCTCCTAAAAAATGCGTTAGTGCTTTTGTTTTAAGGAATCTTTATCAAACTGTACACACTTGGCATTTTCTAGTTTAATACCCTGGGATATCACAGATGTATAGAAAGTATTGCCAACGTCTCTCCTGATATGGATATGGAGATTTTAGGCCACGCCTGTTGCCAGTAACTGCGTTGTTTGCAAATATTGGTCAGCGGTCTGTTCTCAAACAACTAATTGCTATAACTAGGGATATAGAATACCCGACTGTAATTAATTGACAGAACAGATGTCGGTACTCCCGCGTGAGTTTAACAAACAAATCTATACATGTAAGTTCCACTATGGTTTGGCAAACTGTTGTTGACTGGCCCGGTCTTGGGCAGTCCAATTTGAATAAAAATAGTTTTTGACTGAAAAACTTTATTCCATGAGAAAGGCAAAGGTTTCACGCTCAAGAGAGGTCAGTGACCATAATGATCCAATCTAGTAGTAGTATTCAGAGATGTACAAACAATTTAATGCTCTTAAAATGGAGTAATGCTGTCCACGTTATGTGGGTTTCTGTTGTCTAGCCGTGCGCCAAAAAATGTATGTCCAGTTATCGCTACAAATAGGATTTGCAAGTCCTTGCTAAAATCGTCAGAGGGCGGATCGTGTGAGTTATGGATGGGATGGGAACTTTTTCATATGTTGTTTAAAAAAGATGCATATATAACCCTTGCTAACATGCTTTGAGTCTAAAATCTGAACTATGCAATGCAAAATAAAGGTAGTTACTCCATCTCCTGCACCGTAATGGATCATCTTATTCCGTTTCTGAAAGTGTTTAGGGTATCGATTGATTGTCAGTGATTTTATAGTTCGATGCATTACATATATTTTCTCGACAACAGGGCTCAGATTATGATGCAAAAAACAAGAATAATATAAAATGACATACCAAGAAAGAAAAAAAATCATTACGTCTTTGTAACCTTGATTTTTTTAATATCTCGTAGGTACGAGGTTCTAACATCGTATTTTGGATGTTTGTTTCTTGTAATAACGAGTTTTAAAAGTCGCCATTTCGACTTGTTAGTGATAGTTTAAAGTTTAGAAAGTTGTAAGTTCGACTTTACTTCTGATTCAGAACATTGTGAATTCGTAATTTCGACTTCCACAACCAGCTGCATGATTTGCCAGTATTAGTTAAGAGACTGCTTTGATCAGAAACATTCCTAACAGAGTCATTACTGCACAATAACTCCAGTAAATTCAGTTACAACTTGAACATTTCACAAGATGATAGCAATATATGTGGGTGGTGTTAAAGATCGGCAATCCGTACCTTTTAAATGTCAACCACCTCATGACCATCGTATTTAATTAACGTAGAAAGAAAATGTCTGGCTGCATTATAACAGGTGTATGTTAAAAGTGTGGAAACCGTAGGATCCTGAACCCCTTTTTTATCCCATGCTTTAACGCAAGTAAGTTTATATGAATGTTGATCAGAGTTGGTTAGATGAGGTACCAAGTACGATTTCACTGTCAGGTGCAAATAGGAAACATTGGCTCTATTTGCAAGGCCACAAGCGTGATGGTAATAAATCTGCTTCTACTAAAATTAAGAGGGACTTGCTAAAAGGTCATCAAGCTTGGACAGATCATGCATCAAATGGTGTCTAATAGCACTTCTCAGTCAAACATTGCTTGGAGTAGCAAAAGTGTTTAACATTTGCCTCATTTTAAAGATCAACTACCAAAATGTAAATAACAAATTTAAGCACTTACAGAAAAAATATTTAAGCCATAGGCCTACATTAGTAGCAATGGGGTACCGTTCGACATTTTTGTCCTTGCTTAAAATATAATATGGCCATAAAAAATAAATTGGAAACCTATAATTTTTTAGATGTATGTCAATAGCCTCGAAACCCTCATAAGTTGTAAAATATTCTTACCTTTTGCTCGGTTATTTTGGGATGTTTAGAATGAAGGTTTTGTTATATGTTTATCATCCGTCAATGCTGGGACCATGTACAGTCACCTGACTGCATTTTGAGTTCGGTTTATGACTTATGGCTGGAAGAACAAGATTTTCTACACGAAGTCACCATTTGTAGCATATTTTATTATGTACTAAGTGCATCATTCGGTGACGATTTGATGATCATGTCTGACGCTACAAGTCAGACGCTACAAGTCAAAAGATCGCTTACAGGACTTTGCTCAAGTGCAATAATAGGGCAGGGTCGGGCAAAAGTTGATAAAACGACACCAAATCATGTATGAGTAATGAAAAAGGTTTAAAATATCTTAAAAACAGGACGCTGAATCCCCTTTTGCTTATATTCAGGTAACAAGAGATAAAACGGACGTCGGCTTTAATGCCAAAAGCCGACCCAATTACAGAATAGAGATCTGTGGAGTTTTTTTTTGGGGGGGGGGGGGTTTGTTTGACGGATATAGCAAATCTGTATTTACAGTGTTGAATAATCAACGTTAAGAATTTCTGCAGAAAACCAACAATAATAATTCTATTATGAAGTATACTGCTAAATCTTGTAAAAACAAATCTGATTATTTGAACGTTGGCCCACGTGCAGTACATGTTAAAATCATTTCAAGTTTGGTGGGGTTTTTTTTTTTTTTTTTTTTTTTTTTTTTGTGTCTTTTTTTGTGTCTTTTTTTGTCTAGGATCGTGGTAACCTAGTTAGCAAACGCCGCATGCAGTCAAACTACGCTTGGGAACCAACCACACGTCGTTTACCAATGACATACAGAAGGGAATTATTTTGATACACAACTCTGTCGTAGTTTGTTTGAACAGAAAAATCTGAACATTCACATAATTTGCACAATTTCAAATATCCCAGCATTGATGTATTGTTTGTTGGATGCGGCTTTATCACAAAACTAGCTGTAGGTGGAAGTTGGACTTGATATCATGTTTTAAGATATTACACATTTACATTTTAACTGTTCCAAATCATCATATATTTAAAGACTTCGACTCTGGTCACTTATTTTTTGGATGTACCAACATAACTATATAAGTAGAAGTTGAAATCTCATCTCTATCTTCTTTTGAAGATATTCAACAATTTAGTGTTTAAATGTCCCTAATTACATACTTTTAAAGACTATGAGGTGGGTCGTATGCTTCTTTGGTCCGTAATTGCAACAAATATATACGTGGCGTTGGACCTCGAGTTTATCTATAATACTCCAAATTTGGATATTTAAGGTATTATGTTTTCCGAGAAAGTCAGAACAACATTAAATGAAAAGGAAGAGAGAAGCATGCAAAGGAAGAGGGAAGGAAGCAAGGAAGGAAAGAAGGAGAGAGAAAGAAAACTAACAAACAATCAAGGGATGTTTGTGCCAAAAAAGTGTTAATTCTGAATTAGAATAAGTCTGTAACTATCCTTTTATTGGGATGTTTCGGCTTCACTTTATCCATGCACACTCTGTAATAAACAACCAGCTCTTAGTTGACAAATAATTATAACTTTGTACCTACATGATCCTAAATCCGAAGAAGTAAGAAGAACAGTTTTGTGGTCTATCATGGCTAAAGAAGGTCCAACATTCACATATGTTATATTGACCTCCCAGTAGTTGATCCAGTGTGGCAAGAGGTATATTTTATATACTAGGCCGACTTTGTTCTCCTGGCGGAAAGACATGAAAAATTGTAAAAATGTCTAGATTAATTATACATTTACTGCTTGTCAGTCACCTGAAGTTTCTGAGTGGGTCTCTGTACATCGACCATCCGTCCGTCCTCCGTCCGTCTGTCGTTCACTTTCACTATTTTTCACTTCCCTAAAACCGTCAGTCTGATTACCGTCTAACATTTTTACACAATGGAAAAAAAATGGGTTGGAATTGTTATACTTCAATCCGATTTTTCTGAGAGGGCAAGGGAACAGCCTTTTACCTCCTCACAGATGTGGTACTTGTGCGTTCATATGTAGGTACAAGTTATTGATAAATGTTGTTTATTGATTAATTATATATAATCTGCTAGCCATTTGTAATGAATTTTTGTTTTCTAATATATGTATTTATTGATTTTTTTAACGCGTCGGTTTCATTAAGATCAATATAATAGTGGAAAACTTTTGTTGGACAATGAGCATGATATGACATAGAGGATTTTTATTGTTGTTATATTGTATATATATATATATATATATATATATATATATATATATATATATATATATATGTTTCCCTGTCAATGGACGGCATTTTGGTAGCATAGCTTATTTTCTTTGTCAACAAAATTAATTATGGTAAATGAAAGCCTTGTTTCATTTAATTTATTTTGAATTGTCTAAGAAGTGAAAATTAAGATCAGTATCGTAGATAAACATTTTATTTTTACTGCCATCGAAGCCAAACGGGTGATTGAGCAGAGCTATGGGAATAGCTTAATTATAAATGTTTGAGTTATCATGGAAAGAATGTAGACTTGACATTTTTTGTATATTTTGGTCCAATCAAAGGATGTCATAATTAAAGCATATTTAAAGACTGAATGATAATGGTGATTAGTGAAACCATGTTTTGCGTGTTTCACAAGGTAAAAAAGGCAAAAGCATTCGCAGCTTTACAGTTGCCAGGAACGGGAAAAGCCTTCTATATCACTATTAAAAGTGTATGAAGCAGATTCAAATTAAAATCACCAAGGAGATAACATGGTTTAATATTGTTCACGACTTATATTCATGCGATTTCAAAAAAGACATTAAAACCATCTACGTTAGTGTCACGGGGTCTAATTATTGCTTCTACTATCAAGTTTAAGGGATCAGAAACATTATTTACTTCAACAAAGGCTCCATTAGATCATCCAGAGTCGGCAATTCAATTTTAGAGTGCCTAATATTCTTGTCTAAAATAAAAGTTCACCGCCCCCTTTTAAACTCAAAAAATGTTTCCTCGATCGTTGTAATGTTAGAAACTGTTAAAAAGTTTTCACTAGTATGTGTCAGCACAGTTTCAGATACATCTGTAATATTGATTATATGAATATAGGATCCATCATAATATATTCAATTACTGCATATGTGCAGATTAACTTTTGACATTTAATGAAAAAAGGATTGATCCGCCAATGTCTTTTATCGAAAAGTTCCAATTATCCGCATGTAATATTGGGTATCGCAGAACTTGATTATATATATATTTGTTTCTCAAAAGAAGTGAAAATTAAGATCAGTATCGTAGATCGGCATTGTATTTTTACTGTCGTCGAAGCCAAAAGGGTGATTTAGCAGAACCACAGCATTGAGACAGATTTGAGAAACTCATCATTATCGCCAGTATGAATAAATATAAGCTTTGTTTGTAAACATGTATAGGGTATATCCATGACTCTTCAAGTATCGTGTTCACATCCTGAAAACTTGTTACAAGGTGACCATGCAAATTTAATCTTCCTCTGGATTCCACACCCTTTTGCACGTGTGATAATTTACCATGGTAAAAACACAAAGTTTGGAGCGCACATGAAAATGTCTGAACAGTTATAATTGAAATTAATGCATTTTTGCTGCAGAAACCAGAGAAAATGAAAAAGTAATAATAACATGGAAAAATTCAGAACATTTTTGGAAACATCATGATAGTCCGAAGCAAAAACCGGTATATGTTGGTGATCTTTGTGCAGTCATTGTACCAGCAACAGACACAAATACTTTGGAATTCAAACTGCATAACAACTTTGTGCAACACAACAAATAAGAGACAAAAAAGAAAGACAGTGAGATTGAGGCTTCTTAAACGTTGAAAAAAAAGTCCAATAGCAGTATATTTGGAACGTTTTTCCTCGGTACTAAGCTCCAACCTGTTGGCAATATGTTGAAATCCTTCGTGTTCACAGTGTTGGCAAAAACATATACATTAAAAGGTAGTAAACACAATACAATTGTTTTCGTAAATTTCAAATGGTGAGGAAAATGACTTTGTGACTGAATTCAAATTCCAAGAAAAAATAGGTTACGGTTGCACCTGTAGGGTTACGGAGACATTATTTTTACATGTTTGAATGGATGCACATCATTGACGGGAGTATTTCTTTCACTGGGATTCTATCTATCATACTGCAAATTTTACTAATAGTGAACGTCCTTTCCCATGTATCTCGGGGCCAATGGAAAGGGATCTACCAATTTCTAAAATCTGCAATGGATTCTCAAGTGTTACATTTGCCAGATTAACGCAGCATCATTTGTATTCTGCTGGGAGTTATCATCAAGACTGGTTTTCCTGATTGTGTTCCGCCTGTCATACTCTCCTATTTCGTTATTTTTCAGAGACAAATAATGCATTTGATTTTCTAGTTTTTCTTCTGTTTTTTTAAACAGTTCATGTTGCAATCTTTTGAAATGATGACTAATTTGTTCACTGAAGCATTCGATAATTTGTCCGATTTATGCAATATTCTGTTGTACAGTTCGTCTATTAAAGCAAGGACAAACTCGGTATTTGACAAGTCTGATAACATAGATACAGATGACCTGGAAGACCTAGTTCAAGGTTAACCAAGATCAGCAATAAATGCATCCAAAACAGCTCTGAAGAATTCCAAAAGCAACCTAATATGGTCATGTGCGTATGTCTTGTTCCAAGACGCGAGTATAATATTGAGCTTAAACATGAGCGCTTCACTTCTTGCAGTGGGCTATGGGACTTTCAAACTGTTTCTGTGAATGGATAAATGATTTTAGGAAGACAAACTTCAAGGCATTATTGTTAGTTTCATATTTCATAAACTAACAATAATGTCGTGAATTTTGTCTTCGTATGACATCACGATGCTACGAGGCTAGCAGAAGCCACAGCAGAGTTTATCCACAGCAGTAGTTCCTCCGTTTTAAAATAAAGCCATGTAATAGTATCACAAAGTGTTTTTATATGTTTTGCGCTACTTGCACTATCAGAGATGGTTCTATAGGTCTTCTGTTAAAATAAATCCATAACTTAAGTCTTTCCATTCCCACAAAATACTTCCATGCTGTAGCAGTGAGCCTGATATAAACAGTGGCATTATCTCTTGCTCTCAGCCCTTTATCCAACAGTCATATTTATCGAAATGTTTCATATACGGGCATGATGCATAATAGTTCTACAGGGCTGAATACTCATTACCTAGACTTTAATTATGTTATTTTAATTACTGACATATTATCTAAGTTACACTTTTGCCAAATAATATAATCTTTCAAGCAACTTTCGTAACATATGCACTAGCCTGCAAGACACCAGTTAGTTGCATGACATGTGGTTAATCGTAATGTGGGTGAACAATTTTCGGTAGTCTCAGCTCTATTTTCGTGGCTGATGATATATGGATATTTTAATCATTCTGCATTAGGGTGAGCGTTCAATCATCCCCTATGTGGCTATGCATCTGCTTGACTTTGTTCATGTACACTCTGTGCCTACTAACACTTACGTCGTTGCCAATTAACCATAACGTATCACCCACATAATAGCTGTATGTCATGCCGGTGACAAATGTATGTACTGTGGCAAAAGATAAAATACCCCGTACTGGGCCAGAGAACGGCTTCTTACATCCTGTATCTGCAAATGTATTAATTTAAGTTTGAGTCTTTGAACAATACAAATCAATTAGCTGAGCGTTAATTAAAGTAAGTATTCAAACATGCATGTTCACTTATTACTTTCAAAACTGAAAAACATGTAAATTTAAGGCAAAACAAACCGGCAGATCTTGTTGAACATATGTTCTTTATACTTGTTATTTCCGCGAAATTTCACTGTTTTTATGTTGGTTACACACGCGCATACAAATGAGTTATGTACTATAAATGCTAAAATGTCTCATTATTGATATTTTTTTAACTCAGCATGCAAGATGTTATGTATCCTATGTTAAATTGTTAAGGCTTGCCTATGCAAATAAAGTCAATGAATATAGCCAGTTGAAACAAACCATTTTGGCCAATAGACGGTCGTGGGGCTAGGACAAAACTCATCCTGATATCAACAGTTTTTGCCCCAATTAGCGGCTTTTCGCAAAACGAAAAATACTTAAGGCTTCATCTTTTGAGGCTAAAAAAATTTTAGCAAACTTTAATTAGCTATAGTTTATACGGAACTGAAAATTCACAACGTCACACATACCTACATATATGCATATATATTACCCATGCCGTAGCGTCAACAACCTTTCAACTTCAAAAAGGGCAACACGGGCGGTGCATGCATGTGGGGTTTTATATCTCACGTATCAAAGGGTATACACTTTTGAATATCATTTATCACTCCCTCGGCCCTTTTAGGCCTGAGGCAAATCTCAGAAAAGGGCCTTATTTAAGGAGTTTGGTCTACCCATCTGCCTTATAGCTGTAACATACCTCATTCTTTTGCAAATCTTCTGTAGATTTCCAATATACCTGTTGTGGAGCTCTCATGTGGTCCAGTTTACGGTATATGCAAATTAAGAAACCTATATAGCAGAGCAGCTAAATTTTCATAAAAGGCTTATTTTCAATTTTCGTTCAACCGGAAAAATACCTGGCTGGATTTGGTATCAATCAAAAGATAAGAACATGAAGTTTAAAGTTAGGTAAGGTGTACTATCAATTTCATGGTCAATTTGTATTTATATTGGTTACCATGGCAATGAAATTAAGTTTTCATGAAATGAAGGGAGAATCACCTTATTAACCATAACTTTTTACGCATACAAGATACCACCTCACAACTTTACATCAACATACCTTCTATACAGGTGTTTCATAAGAAACCAGTTTGACGTAGTAACTGACAACAGTTGGTTGCCATGGCAACAGAATGTTTGTAACAATCACTTAAATTTGCATGTAAACACTACAACTTATTTACAGTTTTAAATATCGGGAATAATGTTCATAACATTTGATGTTAAAATGTAAAAAGATTCTTTCTGCACTAACAATGAGGTAAATTGAGTGAAGGAAGACTGTTTTGGGTAGCCTAGCAACGTTTTTGCAAATGTTTATATTGCTCAAAATGAGCAGATCTTTATGGATATTGCAAAAATTGGTCATATGGCCAATGCTGGGCATTGCTGAGAAATGATACATACAAGTGATAATATTGCCAGAAAATCTGTCCTTAAACGAAAAAATTCTGAGCTAAATTTGGTATTAATTGAAAGAAAAGAACCTGTAATTAAAGGTTACGTAAAATGTACCATCGATTTAATGGGAAACATATGTTTTTATTGGTTGCCATAGAAACGGCATTTTTTTTAGTAGTCCAGGGAAAAACACATTTTTAACTATTACGTAATGAAAATGCAAGGTACCACTTCACAACTTTACATCAGCATACCTACTATACAGGCATTTCCTATGAAACCAGTTTGAGATTGTAAGTGTCAAAGTTGGTTGCCATGGCAACGAAATGTTACTAAAAATCACATAAATTTGCAATCAAACGTCAGAAGCTTGTTTCTAGCATCAAACTTTCGGAATACTTTTTATCAAATGCGCTGTTAAAATGTAAAGAGACTCTTTCTCCACCAAATTTGATGTAAATTGAGTCAAGTAGGAGTGATTTATGGCCACCTAGCAACGTTCCTCCAAATATCATGATTATTCAAAAGCAGAATTTTGTTGACATTAGACACAAATTATCAACCATATTGAAACTGCTGAGCAATGATACATGTGATAATACTACCAGTAGATGTTTTTATAAACTTTCCATATTTCCCTGCAGTAAATCCTTTTTATCAAATGCGCTGTTAAAATGTAAAGAGACTCTTTCTCCACCAAATTTGATGTAAATTGAGTCAAGTAGGAGTGATTTATGGTCACCTAGCAACGTTCCTCCAAATATCATGATTATTCAAAAGCAGAATTTTGTTGACATTGGACACAGATTATCAACCGTATTGAAACTGCTGAGCAATGATACATGTGATAATACTACCAGTAGATGTTTTTATAAACTTTGCAGTAACTCCTGTCCTAAAGCAACATTATTATGTCTTTTTAACTTTAGAATTAAAGAATTTGTTGCAAATTTTGTGCCTTTTTCGAATACATTTTTTAATAACTCTAATTTAAGGTATCCATGACACTGAGTGCATACTTATCAAGCATATATATTACCTATCATATCCAGCAAAAAGATGGTAAAATTGTCAGAGCTCCCAAAGAACGTCCTTACCGCATGCCCACCTAATCAGCGCAATTTTGTCTGAATTATTTTGTGTCAATGTAAGAAACCATTTTATATTCAACACAATGTGCCTCCCTTTTCCCCTTCCTCAAGAAAATATTCAGACATTTAACATGGCAAACAAGTCTCAAAATTGCCACATTTAGTTGCACTTCTAGAACTTTTGTCACTGCCCATTAACAGATGTCTCAAACCTACATGTGATAGGTAGAACTGTGTCTGTCAGCAATAGTTTGGAAGATATGGAGCTTTTAAAATTTAAATTGTCCCTAATTTGCATAATTTTAAACACCATGACTATTCCAAGTCAGGTGCTTAATTTCACCGGTAGGTGAGTCACCATGGCAAGTTTTGTGATTGTCAGAATAACAGTGTCCGAGAAAAACTCCAGACAAATTTGGTCGTCAAGAGGAAAGAAAGAAAGAAAGGAAGAAAGAAAGAAAGAAAAAAGAAAGAAAGAAAGAAAGCAAGACAGAAAGAAAGAAAGAAAGAAAGAAAGAAAGAAAGAAAAAAGAAAAGAAAGCAAGAAAGAAAGAAAGAAAGGAAGAAAAGAGGACAGAAAGAAGGAAGAATGGAAGGAAGGCAGGAAAGAAAAAAAATTATTCTTTGAAAAACAAAATGTCTGGGTTTGCACCCAGACATAAAGAAGCCACTGACGCGTGTCCTATAGAACAAAACTTGCTGGAGATCTGTCCAAGGTACATCTGCAGCAGTGGCAAGTCTACAGTGGATCCAGTAAACTGTGTTTGGGAACATTACGTATACATGTATTCACAGCAGCCTATCACTGTACTAATGGCAATGTGCTCTCTCTTTTATAATCAGGATTTTTTGTGAAAAATCCGGGGCCGGGAGGAAGCATTGCCTAGCCGCTTTGATGGACACCAAGTCAAAGTAATACCCACCACCTTTGAATACAGTTCAGTCAGTGATTTTAGAGAAGTCGGAAACAAAAAATGACTAGAAAAGATTTTCTTCACAGCAAATCTGTCTGGGTACCTTCAAAATGAGAACAATTTGAAATGCTACACTTTGCCATTGTTCAGCATAGTCTAAAATTTGTGTATTATGCTAATTTACATTAATTAGAATGCTATAACTCTCTGGTTCTTGGTTCATTGGATGTGGCCATGTCACAAAACTTACAAGGTAAAGTTTGAATGACACTACCATCTGTAATAGTTTTGATAGCTATTCAAAGACTTTCATTTTGTGTATTTGCCAATTTTGCATAAATCAAACTCCTACAACTTTGGTTTATGGTTCATGGGATGCGGCTTTGCCACATCCCTAAAAACTGAGGTCGGATGGCACCTCTATGTATAATAGCTTTGAAGTTATTCACGATTTAACTTTCTTGTATTCATCTTATTTGCAGCAATAAAAATTGTGCAATTTTGGATAATGGGTCATTGTATGCAGCCACAAACCCACAATTGAAGTTAAAATAGCATCTCTTTTATATAATAGGGTTGAAGCTATTCAACATTTAAAATTGTGCATATCCACCTTATTTGCATAAATTAAAAATCCTATAACTTTGGTTCATGGTTCATTGGATTTGGCTTTGTCCCAAACCCTTATATTTACCTTAGAATTTCATCTCTATCTATAATAGTTTTGGAGATATTCAACTTTTAAATTTTTAAATGCCCCTCATTAACATAAATTGAAATTCTACAACTTTCATTTACTGTCCATTATATTGGCATGTGTCACAAACCTCGATGTGCCCGTTAAAATTTTGTGTTTATCTGCAAAAGTTTGAAAGATATGGTGCTTTAAAATCTTAGAAAGGCCCTAATTTGCATAATTTTAAACATATGGATTATTCCAAATCATATAAGTCAACTTCCTTCCTAGTTCCCTTACCATGCCAAGTTTAAACATTGTAGTTTGCACATTGTCTGCCAAAAGTTCCAGACAAATTATGTGGTGGATATAAGAAGAAAGAAAGAATGAAAGAAAGGAGAAATTTTGAAAAAACAATATGTCTGGGATGACACTAGTATATATATATATATATATATATATATATATATATATATATATATATATATACTTGTTCTATATACTCAGTTGCACACTCTGTGTATGTAAAGACAAAATATTTTGAAAAACGAAGTGATTTGCAGTAACTGAACATTTAACAATATTGAAACCGGAAATGGCGATTTTGGTCTTTTTGCATGTGCCCAAAAGACTTGTATAATGCAAATATGCACATGACATTATTCTACAGACACAGCTTTATTTAAGATAGTTTTGGTGCCTCAAGGAATCTGAAAGGTAGGGATCTGTAATTTAAAAGAATAAACCTATATTGAAGAAATCTATTCGGTTTCATTAAGGTGATGGTTTTGCTTTTCAGACGTAGGTATCAATTTTTGCTCATAGCATAAAACTGGACCACCTGAGAGCTCCACAACAGGCATTTTCTAAGAGTAGACAAAATTTTACATCAGGTAGGCTATGTTGTAGCTGTAAGGCAGGCGGGTAGACCAAATTCATATTTTAGCCTTAAATGCCGCAGGCCTATTTTGTGTGCATATCACATAACAGAGGCACCAATTTATACTATCACATATCACATATTATTTTAAGATAGCATATATCATGAAAGAAATCTTGCATATCACCCATAAAATGGTCACTTCTTTACGCTGAATTAAAAAAGTGCGAGGGAATGACTTGTCAATCTAAATCATCTGAGTTATGACTATATTGATTTGAAGTGGGAACTGGTCTGGGGTGTGGAGACACAATGTATTAATTGTTATCAACAGAAATAAGTAAAAATGTCAAGGCCATATTCCTGCAAAGTGATTTCCAGTGGTCCAAGTGTTGAAAAACCACTGCAATGTGTACTAGCATCAGACTCAGTCTGCCTTTAAGTTCCATTCTGTAGAAGTTGGATAACATTCATGCCCATATTTGTATACGATAAAAACTGCCTTGAAAGACCAGTTTTTACAAGATACTTTACACAGTGATTGGCATTATACTTATACCTAATATGAGCGACCACATGCTACATGTTGGCCTCTCAGAATGGTTTTTGACAGTAAATTTAACATTGTTAATATGCCTTGTAAGTTTAACAGAGATGCAAAGGGCGGGAATTCGTTTTTCTATATCAATATTAATATCATAAATAGATAGATGGATGGATGGATGGATGGATGGATGGATGATAGATAGACAGGTGGGTACCCGGTAGATAGGTAGATAAACAGATAATTACATAGATAGATAGATAGATAGATAGATAGATGGATGGATGGATGGATGGATGGATGGATGGATGGATGGATGGATGGATAGATAGATAGATAGATAGATAGATAGATAGATAGATAGATAGATAGATAGATAGATAGATAGATAGATAGATAGATAGATAGATAGATAGATAGATAGATAGATAGATAGATAGATAGATAGATAGATAGATTAACATGAAGAAACCCAAGAGAATAGAGCAAAGACGATAAATACACCTAAGTTTTAAAGTAACGCGTATAAAACCACTGCAGTCTTTATGCATGTTGGAACCATTATGTCATACAAAGTAGTACAAATTGCTTCTTTGAATAATATCAAAGAAACCAAGTAACATTGATAATTCATAGACAAGCGAACAAAACTGGAGCATATTATGAATGTCAATTGTACACACACACACACACACACACACACACACACACATATATATATATATATATATATATATATATATAAGTTTGTTTAAGTTAAACATTGTGTCTAAACCTGTATCATCAAACCAACTTCATGATATGACGAGCTCAGCTCAGAGGTAAATATGCACTCGATAGCTCAAGTCAGCTTTACTTTCAACCTTCTAGTGCCAATACCAGTTTGCTTCCTTCACTCCATGGACTAAGTCACCTTTCTTTGTAAACGCTGAGTGATGTAACAGCTTCACCGGAGTTAGCAGAAGGCAGCTTATGAACCTCTCGAACATAATAGAATAGGACTTCGAAAAAATGTCACGAAGGAGATAGATAGGCTTGATGATCATCGCGGGAAAACAGGAATCCTATTTGTTAGGGACATATCCCGAGTGTCTTCCGAAACATATTTTCAAAAGTCTTTGTAGTTAAGAATACTCATAATAATAAGACCAAATTTGGAATTTGCTACTTTCTGTTCACTCGTATTCCGTGAAGATCTCTGTCAACAACCCAAAATATTGTATTGTAATTTGCTCATTGTAAACGCATAATCTAATAAGGGTCGGATGTGCGTGCTGGTGACATATTTATTTGTTCACGTGAAGGAACACCGATATAATGATATTATGATGTAAGTACTAGTGACTCAATTTTTGCGTCTATATAAGTAAAGAAATATAGTAAATGCAGTATCAAAAGACTTATCAGTTCCAACTGTAAGAACAACTAAAAGGACTATTGCACGCAACGTCCTAATGTCTATGGACAGTTTTAGTGGCGCAGGGCGCATATTTTTTTTTCTTAAATTGCGTGTTCCAACACGGCACGCAAGGAACATACAATACAGCTTTGATTAAGGGCAGCCGCTGAACCTTGTTGAACCTGTCATGTTTTGTGGCTTAAATGACAATAACACAAGTCAAACATTCGGCTTTAAAGGCGCTCTTCATATACCACACTGCATAGCCCCTTATATCAGTGGATCAACAGAAGCCCATAGTGTGGAGCCAGTGTTGTTGTCAAACACAGAAGGCAATTTCCAAAATGATTCACACCCGAGCAAATGCCGTTTATTCTGCCAAAAAAGTCCTCGGTAGCTAAAAGTAACGGGGCATTTGCTTGGTAGAAATTCATTTGAAATATGTGACAATGGACCATGTTTTTCTAAACTATTTACCTGACATGGGTCACATTACTGTGAATCCAAACTTATGATTTTGAGCACAACATTTGTTTTACGTTCTTTCCACAGTCATTCGAATATACCTTAAACTGCCCAATAATTCACGGGGGCTCTTCTTCATGCAAATGATCTGGGTTTTTTGCTCCTAAACATGCATTAGTTCTTTCTTATGACTGGCTTATCGCTTCGTTTTACTTGTAAAGCGAGCATCTTTGAGTAGATTTTTTTTTCAGATATGCAATCAAACTTCTAATTTTGCAAGGTATTTGCAGGCTGAATGTGCTGTGTACATTATGACTACATTAGCATTGTGTTTAAATCATTAGTATGCATATACAATTTGTGGGATGTCAAAAGCGAAGTCACAAAAAGCTGGGCAAGACAGGACTTCATCATACAGGAAGCCCATTCGAGAGCAGATGATTCCTGACATTATACAGCACGCACTGAGAGACAAGGCTATCTCTGAGTGTTGCCCACCATACGTCATAAGTTGCGGAATAAGAAAACATCAGACATTAGTAGCTGGTAACATTTAGGTTAAGCAGGCTCAGTTGGTTGCATAATCATGTCCATTAGGCTGCGGTGTGACGAATGGTCATGTAGTCACTAACAATATACGATTGCCCAAACCAGCCACTTTGGAGAAGCCTCCTACGCCACCAACAGATGCATGTGACAACCCTAGTGCAAGGCACGAACTTTGCAAATGACACTAGTGTCCAGAGAGGTTAGGTCTTCGTGACCATGAACCAGTTCTTTGTGTAGTGAGACACTAAAATGAAAGATTCAGGAGAAAGACTCCCTGTACTGGATATGCCTATCAGATAGGCAACTCATTTAGTGGCTTTGCGAACATATAGCCAGTATCAGTACCAGTACTTATGTGGATGAACTAGTAATACGTAATTTAAATCCTTAAAAAAAGTGCAGGAGTGGACAATAAATCCTCAATTCAAACGCCTGACCTTGATCATAAATCAGTCATTAAAAATGGCATTTTTTCAAATAAGTTTAAAATAGCTAAAGTAATACCACTTTTTGAAAAAGATGATCACATTATCTCAACAACTACAGACCTATATCTCTTCTACCCTCTATTTCTAAAGTGTTTGAAAGAGTTTTTCATACACAGGTCTTTCAAAATTTCTCAGAGAAGGGTTTATTTTACAATCATCAATATGGATTCAGGAAAATGCACTCTACAGAAACGGCAGTTCTGGAACTTATTGATAGATTACATGCATAACTTGATGAGAAAATACTACCAATTGCATTCTTTTTAGATCTTTCGAAGCCTTTGACACTATAGATCATAATATACTCCTCAAAAGCTTGAACACTGTGGGATCTTAAATACTGAGCTACAGTGGTTTAACAGCTACTTAAGTAACAGATCTAAGTATGTTGAAATTGAAAATATCAAATCAGCTTTTCAGGAAATTACAACTGGATTCCCCCAAGGATCTATCCTGGGCCCTGTTCTATTCCTTATTTACATAAATGACCTATCCCCAGCCAGCAATTTTACCTCAATTATGTATGTCGATGACACAAACATATTTAGCACAGTCTGTAATTTGAACTCCCAAACATTGTCTCAATCTTTATTATCCGATCAAATAAATAAAGCACTAAAAAAGTTAGTGACTGGCTGGCTGTAAATAAGCTTTCACTAAATGTAAATAAAACTAAGTTCATGATCTTCCACCATATACAAAAGTATTTATCCCCTCACCAAATACCAAATATAATGATTAACAACGAACCAGTTGAGAAAGTGGAGAGTTTTAAATTTTTAGGTGTCTTGATTGATCATAACCTTACCTGGAATAAGCATGCAAATTTTATTTCAAACAAATTATCAGGGGTATGTGGCATACTTTCCAAACTGAAAAAACCTACTGCCCAAACACATTCTCCAATTGATTCAAAATGCCCTATTCTTGTCTCATTGGAGCTTTGGAATAACTGCATGGGGGTTCCACTCCTGTGGCAGACTTATCAAGCTGCAAAAGAAAGCAATAAGATGGATCAGCAATAGCAAACACAATACACATACATCCCCCTTTTTAAAGAATGTGGCCTGCTTAAATTTAATGACATTCATAAATTATGCTGTATCAAAACATACTATAAATTCAAAAATTGTATGTTACCTTATTACTTTAACACTCTGTTTGATGCTAATCAACAAGGGCCACAGATTGAGCGAACTAGAAAAACGGTAGTGCCCCCAAGCAGATTTGAGGCAACAATCCATGACATTCCAATCTTAACCCAAACCATGCCAATACTCTTCATAAATACTGAATTTAATCGATCATGTATTAGACATAAAAAACCAGACTTAACTAATGAAAATTACTTACCAGAGATAGCCATGACAAAGATCGACACTCACTCATTTAAGGGTTTCTTGCAGTATGCTAAGAATTATATTGTCAACAATTATGAGACCAACTGTCACATTAACTGTCATATATGTAATAAACCATTATCATTTAAACTATATATATTTCTTCTGTCATTTGGTCTACTTAATTTTATTTTGCATACAGTGTATGAATCATTGTTAAGTACTGTAATAAATATATGTATCTTGAGGGTGGCCTGCACGATAGTGACTCACTGGAGTCTTAGTGCAGAGTCTCCCGGTTTAAACATCGAAGACTATACTATGTACACAATATATATTTACACTGAATAAACCAACTGTCAACTGTCAACTGTCGCCACATACAGGTGTGGGTCCCATCTTTAAAGAACCAACAACTGGGACATGGTAATGTGGCTATTGACATCATATCTTTCAATTCATTGGCTCATAGAGCCCCTCCAAGGTGTATATCTCTTGTCTCAAACAATGACATTTTCGCACATAAACCCCAGGCTGTGACTGCCAACCAAAAGAAGTCATTGATTTGACTGATGTGGCTCAGTCTGCCGGCAGTGCATTTATGGCATTTTGTCAAAAAAAACTGCAGTTGAGTGTGCACGAGTAATTACGAAAGATTGTCCCAAAAGCATGTCTTGAGTTTCACAAATAAGACGAGCAACTCACGAAGATGAGGAGGTACAGGCCAAAAGTATGGACACAGGACAGAATGTTTTCATTATACTGCTTTTCAATTCTACTTCAAGAAAATTTCTAATTTATGCATGTATACAACTGTCAAACATTTCCAGGCAAACCTTTGTCAATTTTCAAATACAGTGAACATTATAAAGACATTCAGATATTCGACATATTCATTATAATGACACAAGTTTTGAATGGCAAAAGTTCATCTTCTTTGTCATTTGATTCATTTATTTGAAATATTCTGTTATCGGACATATTTCTAATAGAACAAATGGTGTCATAAAAACGAGTTTTCACTTTATACTGATATATCAGGGATGTCCAGGTCATAAAATCTAATTGGCATCAATAGGATAAGAAATTTCGGCAAATCAAGGCTGCATGCTGATATCCATGGCACTACATGAGTTAAGGTATTTTCTCTCAGTCTCCAAATTTTTGCCTCCATACCTGCAGGGACATGCACCTTTTTTGGCAGCAGGACCCCCTTAACCTCAGACACTGTGCCACCCAGTTATTGCTGTCTTCCACAGAGGATACTTTTCTGATTACAAACTAATAGCGGTTTTCACACATTAGTCCAGCTTCTGAATTCCTTGTTTCGGTGAGCACAAAAATACCCAACTACTTGCCCCCAGCTGTACACCATCCAGAGGTCGTAAAAGCCTGATGCAAATTAAATTAGAGGCCTGTTAAATAGCAGGACCATTTAAGGTCATACCATGCAGGAACTTTGAGCGTTTTTCAATTGGGCTGCACCAAAAACGGAGCCAGAAAAATTAATGCTCGTGCATTATCTCTCCTTCCCTCCAGTGTACCATTGAAAAAGAGTATTCCGAAGAATCTGATGCACAATTCTATCAAACTGTTCACTTGGTACTGTGCATGATCCAAACTATTGGGCCCTGGCTGTTTCTTAGCAAAAAAAGAAATCCCGTACAAGAATGGTTGTCCACATTCAAGTGATGAACCCTTGTTTTTAGTTCTTATAGAATGAAATGTTTACTTTGACAAAACTTTGCCCATGGGATGTTCAATCTCATGTTCAGTCTTTGTTATGCTTTGCACTGTTGTTGAGTGGTTTCCAACCAGAAAGTTGCATAGTGTTGGCACGACACATATACTGGATGAATTCCTGCTTGCAGGATCATCATGGTGCAAAAGTAATAGTCATCACCAGCATTTTATCCGCGTGTCAGGGGCTTGTCATAACCATGGTTCCTCAGAAAACGTTTGGTTCAGAAACAGCGACGCTCTTTGAATGTATTGAAATAGACACTGTCCAATCCGAACTAAGATAAGCTTAAGCTTAAGCTTAATCTTTTGTATTACAAACAGTTACTGTATGATCGTCTTAAACAAATAATATAAGATAAAATAAAATGAAACGAAAAACAAAAAATAATAACTTGACTTACGAGTTGCAGTCCCCCAATTCATACTTATTGACAATCCAAATTTTACGTTCAATATGGTTGTGCCTGCTGAGATGTTTCTGTTACATTTAACTGGTCTCATGAACTGCTTAGAAACGTTGTCAACTCACATAGCCAGATAAACAAGAAAATATCTTAAGAATAGGAAAATACTGATGATCAATGTAATGGCAAAATATTTACCTTTTCAGTGAATAGATAACAAATTGATGTCTGCATTTATAAATTGATGCAAAATGTTGGTTTAGGTGGGGTATTTTACACACACTTTCCGCAAAGCCAATGGCCACAGGCTGGGTGATCTTTAAATATAACTATACTACATCTTTTTTTTTCCAATAGATCTGGCCTTTCACATCTGGGGACCCAAAATCCATACTGATAACATGCCATTAATAGATATCTTGATTAAGACCACTTTACCAGATGCTAAAATCAAGTTTTTAGACTAGTTTTTTGTCACAGACACATAAATGTGTTTAGTCAATTTAAATAAATAACGGGCAAATACAATTTAGTCTGTGATATCTTACAATGCTCTTTTCATTTACAGACGCTGGAAGACCTGGTGCTGGACCTCCAGAGGGTGCTTCCTTAGACACCTGTGTCTTTCCACCCCAACATTTGGGATACAATTCCAGTTGCATTGCGTCCAATATCATGGCTAGATCCACGCAGCAAAGTTATTCCATGGCAATGAAACTAATCATGATGTTTGTCACTCTCACAAGTGTGGCATTTGCCTTGGGTGCTGCTGAGATGGCCTTATTTGTTCTATATCTCATTAATCCCCGTATATAAATGGTTCACAATCTCGACATACTCAGCAGGAGTTTCTTTCTTCACGATATTACCAGCTGCTCTTATCTTTGATTCCTGAATAAATAGAGGGACTTTAACCAGGGAAAAAATTCCTGGATAAAAGATTACCCATTAAAATATATTTGCTACACACTTTAGCAGTCCATGCATTGCCATATTGAAAAGATGTATATACTCCAAGTCTGTTCAGGGCTATGTTCACAGTAGTCTTTTGGGATTTCTTTTAAAAAAAATGAGTTGACTGAGACGTCAAGGCACCAGCCCCGTGCACTCCAAACGGCAAAACGTGTGGTCTGACAGAGATCTTGAAGGATATGCTCTAACTTTCAAATTCTGAGGTAACAGCCATGCCTCGGTGTTGATGAAATGTCACAATAAAGAGTAATTTGTGTAAGGTGCATTTATGATCATAAATTATATTGAGCCGATCCACTACTTTCTAAGCAAAAGACTTTACCAGTTAGAAGAAATTATTTTTCCAGGCAGTTACACAGATTGCTGGACTAGCTGACGATTGACACACGGTGCTATTAAATGCGAATATTTAGGGCAGGGGGTCCTACATGTGCACCTCACCTATGCATGTCCGATAGGAATATGGTGTTTTGAAACTTTCAACAATATTTACACCATTGAAGTATCCGGCTTCAGATGGAGTGACAACGTCCTGTCCACTTTCTATGAGGGCTTATTGTTAAGTTTCTTATGGGAGATAGAGGTACATAAGCTATAACACTACCCCGTCATTTTTACACTGATGATGGCGTAATTACCACTGCAAATCACTTATCGGAGGTCAAAGATTAACACTCATAAAACGAAGGGATCCATAGAGTGTATGAATAAGGGACTATAATCAGGGAAAAATTTCCTGGATATTAGATTACCCATTAAAATATATTTGCTACACACTTTAGAAGTTCATGCATTGCCATGTTGAAAAGATGTTTATGTTGTTAGCCTGTTTAGGGCTATGTTCACAGTAGTACTCAGCAGGAATTTCTTTCTTCACGAAATTGCCAGCTGCTCTTCTCTTTGATTCCTGAAAAATAGAGGGACTATACCCAGAATAAATTCCCTGGATATAAGATTACACATTAAAATATATTTGCTACACACTTTAGCAGTCCATGCATTGCCATATTGAAAAGATGTATATACTCCAAGTCTGTTCAGGGCTATGTTCACAGTAGTCTTCCGGGATTTCCTTAAAAAAAACTCTAGTTGCCTGAGACGTTTAGGCACCAGCCCTATGCACTCCAAACGGCAAAACGTGTGATCTGACAAGCTCTTGAAGAATATGCGCTAACTTTGAAATTCTCAGGTAACAGCCATGCCTCAGTGTTGATAAAATGTAACAATAAAGAGTAATTTATGTAAGGTGCATTTATGATCATAAATAAAATGATATGGTCCGCTACTTTCTAAGCAAAATAACTTACCAGTTAGAAGAAATGATTTTTCCAGGCAGTTACACAGATTGCTGGACTAGCTGACCATTGACACACGGTGCTATTAAATGCGGATATTTAGGGCAGGGGGTCCTACATGTGCACCTCCGCTACGCATACGCTGTTCTGATATTATAAACAATATTTACACCATTGAAGTATCCGGCTTCAGATGAAGTGACAATGTCCTGTCCACCTTCTATGAGGGCTTATTGTTAAGATTGTTATGTGAGATAGAAGTCGATGAGCTATTATACTTCCCCATCATTTTGACACTGATGATGGCGTAATAACCACTGCGAACCACTTGTCCCAGGCCAACGATTCAGACTCATACAACAAAGGGATCCATATGTTCCATAACCAATGGACAGAGTATATAAATAAGTGACTATAACCAGGGAAAATTTCCTGGACACAAGATAACCTCTTAAAATCTATTTGTTACACACTATGGCAGCCCATGCATTGCCATATTGAAAAGATGTATAAACTCTAAGTCTGTTCAGGGCTTTGTTTACAGTGGTACTCAGCAGCAGTATCTTTCTCCACAAAATTGCCAGCTGCTCTTCTCTTTGAATCCTGAAAAAATAGAGGGACTATACCGGGGAAAAATATAGGAGGGGACTATGCTGAAATAAATGCTAGGCCATGCATCTCACCTTTCATGGACTTCCCAAGGAATTTGATAAAATACAAACGATAGTTTGGCAAAAAACAGTCTTGAATGGTATATGTATATGTAAATATATATATATATATATATATATATATATATATATATATATATATATATATATATATATATATATATATATATATATATATATGTGTGTGTGTGTGTGTGTGTGTGTGTGTGTGTTTTCCAAAAAATGTAATGTGCTCTTGCTTAAATGTTTTTTATTAATCATGAAAACAATGTTTGAGTCCATCTGTTACAATTGAATTACGTATGTTTGTGTTTTTCTTTACTGAAGTCCACATTGTGGTGGTTTTAAATAAAAGAAATTAAATAAATAGGTACAGCTGTATTTTGGGGCTAGCTTAGTTATTGTTTTCTGTAGTGCCTGTCAAACTGGTCAAACTGGTGACATCTGAATTAGGGATATCATAATTGAATGGAAGAAGTTTAGAACTTCCTGTACTTTACATCACATCACAGGAGGCGCAAAACATGAAACGCGCAAGTGTACTTGGTCTGGCAATGTTTTCAAGCATCCTATTTCTGTGTGCATGGATTCTTTAACTCCGAAACATCTGCAAAATCATAGAACGTGTCAATTAGGCTGGGTCCGACAATTTATCCTGAGCTTCTTTTCCAACTCTGTGTCGATTTTTGAATGCAACATGTCTGTAAAAATTGGTATTGCAATAGGTACTCATTTTGCACCCATTTTGGCCAATTTATACTTATTGTACTATAAGTGTATGTTTTGGTACAGCTGTCAAAACAGAAGAAACTCCTGGTAAATGCTTCAAGTTGAAACTTGGATATACTGATGATATATTAAGCATAAATAAATACTAACGAGAATATATTTCACAAATACACCTTCATGATTTGGAATTAAAGGAACTTGGAAATGATCTATAATGTTCATTTAGGGGGTATAATATATATGTATAATTATATTAGTGAATAAATGTTTAAATTATATGACAAACGCGATCCTTTCGAATTTAACATAGTAGATCAACACCCTGCACTGATAGTAACATTTCCCTTGCACCAGCTGATGGTTTCTATGTGTCAAGGTTTATTGACTTTGCTAGAGTATAGAGTGTATTATATGTAGACTGTCGTCTTTTACTTCCATTTCAATAACTTGTGAAACAGGAATATTTAAAAAAAGATGACATTAAGAGATAGCTTTTCGATATTCTGTGAAAAATGAGACTTTATCACAGATATCAGATGGAACTGAAGTGTTATATAAATGACGTTGTAAATATGTAAACCCAGCCATTGTAGCTGACATTGTATACAATGCATGTATGAGGCGAAATATTTCTTAAATTTGAGAGATGCCAGCAATAAATCGATTTAGGCTCATATAGTTTGTATTTATTCCATGTTTTACGGTGAAATAAGTGCACAAAAAAGTGATTTCAGCCATGTCTTATTCATGTCAAAGGCACGATTGTTTCCTTAACAACTCATGGCTAATTTGCATATGAACTACGTAATACAAGGACGCAGATCACATAAACGTTGTACATTGGTTTTTGTAGGGAGTGCAAGAGCAAACATAGGATAAATACGAATCTAAATGCACCCCCGCTTTGAACATGACACCTACAATAACCATGAGTATGGCATTTTGTGGTCAGCTTATATCAACACCTGAAGTTATTATGAAATTAGTAGGTACCCTTGCAGTAAGCGTGAGACCCCAGTGACCATCTGTATGCCACTGCATGGTCACGTCTATAATCTATCAGCCAGTTAACAGCTTTTCCACAGCAGACCACTGAAGTCCTATTTACATATGAATTATTAATGAGAAACTGAAGCTATGTAATTAATTTTATCCAGTGTTTTTGTAAAAAAAACATACCCGTACATGTTTTACCATTGTGTCATATTATGAACATATACTAAAATTATCTTTTAAACGTTTTTGACTAATTTACACAGGAGTTCAAGGGAAAAGTTTTACAGTGTAGTGCTGGTTAGAAAGCCAACACATTTTATCAAGCGACTTTTTGTATGAAAAAGTAGAAGCGCCCATGTCTGTAACTAAAACCCACGAGGCAAATCCTTCATATCTGTACAAGGTTATGTTCATAGGCCACACAAATGGAGTGTCGCAATTTAGGATTTTACTGTCAAAACATTTTTGGCGAAATTGCAACTGTTTGATTACTTAATTGATCGACGAAAGTGCTCACTTTCAATCAGATATCAAAAAGGAGAAAATTCAATACAGCTGCGTCAATAGATTTGAATGAATACATCTTGCAATACAAGAGGACTTCGTTACATTATCCAGTTTCACTTTGATCTTCGTAATCCGTTTTCTTAGGGCCAGGCTGATTGCTGGCTTTGCCCTGCTGACGAAGCAAAGACCGTCGTTAAGCAAGCAATATTAGCAGTTTCCCTGTATGATTATTTACTTTGAAACAAGCAACACTTACCGACGCCAGATACCCTTTTGCTCTCTGAGTAGTACAAATATATATATTGACAAGCCAAACATTATACAAAATGTATTTGCCTGGAGTCGTTCTGATGGTTATTGAGAATCGATCATTCTAGTCGGATTTCTCACGGCATTGTATCCACAAAAAATGTAAATGATTTCAAACAGATATTAAAGTGACCAATGTACGTGTCGGTCTTATTTCTGACAATTCAATGGCTGTGATAGAGGTAATCATACGAGACATTCTCCATTGTGTCATTATGGCCTACATACAACCATACTGTCACTGATCGTTGGTTGTTTTGTCTGCTAGATATCTCGCTATGAAATTGATAATAGTGCTCTATATGTGGAACAGGTGAGGTTTTTGTAACTTACTTGTTGTGAAATAATACATTAAATCCCAGCAATTTGAAACATCAAGAAACTTCTTCATACTTAAAGACATGAACGTAATTGCCAAGACGTAATGATGCCTATTAATTACATATAATTTAACAAATACAATCAATTTGGCTCAACATTTTACAAAATAAACTCCCTTGGGGAACTTATTTTCATAACCTAGAACCCAATAATTTTCAAGTGATATGACATGGTCCAATCTAGGAATGGTGACAAACATCCGACTAGTTATTTCATTTTATAGACATGATAAATAACCAAGTGAAAGGTTTGTATACTGAGCACACAGAACGTATTTTGGTGTGGGGCTTATAGACCATCAAAAGACATTCCACGCATAACCTGACCACAATCATAGTGGAGACATTAACGACCGCCCCCCCCCCCCTCTGCATTTTGAGCATTTGAGAAGCACAGAAATGTCCTTTTTCTGGTACAAAAACTATTTATTCTTGGTAAATGTGAACAACTCCATAGCAGGAAGTTGATTTCTCTGAATCAAATGGATTTAAGATTAAAATGGTTTGTCCTTAAAGTTCCATAGAAATGAACTTCAATAGTTCAGACCCTTAATTTGTATGATGAACTGCAATCATATGGTGCAATCACTTGTATACACTATTTCAGTTTGCATTGAATAGTTCGGGGCATCCAAATTATCCACAATCTGAATTTTTATGGGTATTGTAAGTTGTACCAAGGAAAAATATCTCAAAACTTATTACACATCCATTTTGGTTTTATGCCTGTTTCACTCTATAACAATATAATGTTGGAGCCAAACCAGAGTCCGACATTGTATGGATATTTAGTTGCTTTCTGACTTGTAGTATGATGTCAACAGGCACTGTGCTAATGTAAGATGCCGCATTTATGATGTGAAGCTGTCGAAGCTGGTCAAATATAAAAAGTTTACTTAAAAAACCCTTTAAAGTCGCACCTTTTTGAAAAAAGAACTTCTTGACTTGAGATCAGATTCCATCTGATGTAAAGTTCAGTCCAGATTATACAGGCCTAGGAAAAAATTGTTCACTACGTGCGTGTTGTTTTGTGGTTTTCTATGGCTGCGCATACTAGGCGTAGTAGATAAGAACCTTTCCGTGCTTTTCCCTCCAAAAATACAGCACAGGTACGTGTATTGCGAAAAGTAAAATATCATTTACACATATGTAAACATATATTTGTTGATATAAATGAAGTCAGAGTCCATCCCAACGTTAATGATGGCTGTAATCTGCCTGTCATTACTCTTTTCAATCCAATGTTCGTCAAACTAAGCCAAGGAAATGGGAACGTCAACCCAAATGCTAATGTGTATATCTCACCATAGAAAAAGCAGTGGTTGCTGGCACATTATGATCTCCTTTACCTTCTCATTATCATATTCGTTATTGGTATATAGTGCACCATGCACTGTTGAAATGGTGGTTGAGTCGGTGGTTTCGGCATGGCTGCTGTGCAATCTTACCGTGCTGTTATAACTTACTGCAAGCTGTACATGCCGTCACACTGTCTTGCCTCTGTCTTATGAATACGTGTGCTGCACAAGATGGAAGCAAGATACTGGTAGCGATGCAATCACACAAATCACACAGAGGCCATAAAACGGCTATGGCACCACTATTTCAACTGGTTGCCCAGCATTGTGCTCTGGAGACACAGGCTGCTGTAACTGAACCTGGAGAAGCTATATATGTTGCGTTTGGGGCGGAGAGAGGAATGATGGAGGAGTGAATTAGGTTATCATCAAGACAAATGTTTATATTACTTTTTGATTTGGTTAAACTGAAACGCACAAGGACTATTGATGATTTTAGGGTTATTTTTTTCGGGGAGCACAAATTTCTGGGGGAGACAGTTACTCTTTGCCGCCTAGGCCATTGTAGGACACTGGTGCCTTGGAATCCGTAATATGTTTATTTATTTATATTTGTATTCATGAAAAATGAAGGCATATGAACATGTAAAAAAAGTTTAAGAGAAGTAAATGTAATTTTGTCATTTATAAATAATATATGAAAACTTATATTATTTTTTGATATTTTGCACTCATTGAGTGCAAAATGAATCAAAAACATTTATTCCCCCCACAGCTTGTCCTTAAAATTCAAGAAAGAATAACTCATTATTTCTGTTGAATTATTTTTATTTACTATTGTACTTTACAATGACAGAAACACTTTTTATTTGATCTTCCGTGATTCAGGGAAAAAGAATCTGATGTCAGCCTGTTGAACGGTTTCCGGAAATGCTCCTTTTCTATCCAATAACCTACCCTCGCTGACTTTAGTAATTCATGTTTTCTTTCTGTTATTGTACAGATAACATATTGATACATTTTGGTCAAAATTTGAGCATGATTCACCATATACCTGGGACGTTACATTGATTTTAGTATCAGAAAATAGTCAAAATTGAGAAAACGGCCAAGAAAGACGCAAACAACACGTGTACAGGCAGATACACCACATTAATGGCACTATCGTCCTAGAAAAGTTCATATAAATTGTACAAACAAATTTAATTTCATTTGGTCTTACTATAGAATATAAAATACGATCTTTTGTCTGCATCAGCACCATATTCAGGAAGAGTAGGTCCCACCAATGCCATAGTACAATCTGATGTTGACTTCGCGGAACCTCATGTGCTACAGGAAGAAAAACCTGGTAGTGAGATTGCCTGGAGCTTCATTACATATGTAGCATGTTATAGACTTCAAATCATCAGTGGAACATAATGTTGCATTTTACCTGCCCACTGCTGTATAATTCACTGAGTAAACTATTTATACCTTTCCCTGAATAAACTTTATATACCTTCAGCATGCATCACTGATTCAGATACTGGAACAAGTACGAATACTATGCATTGCCATATCCATTTCAGTTGTAGCACATGCCCTTACGAAAGTACACCCCAACACTTGATCTAGGTCACTCCGTTCCAGAAACTAGTAATTTAACATAAACATTACTGCATTTTACATCTGCATGTAGCACAGCCTCCACTGCACTCCCATTCATTTGACCAAAAATATTCTTTGCAATGGCACTTTGTCTTACTAATCGAGTGAGTATAGTGAAATATTTTTTTATGAACAACAGTGCACATCTATGCAGAAAAAGGTGAATACACAACTCACAATAATTACAGTGTTTATGAGGTCAGGTAATTATACCAGAATATCCAAATACATGGCACTGGTTAACTATTGTCCTAAAAGTCATTTGCAATCCAGGACCATACGTTGGTCCTCAGCCAAGTACTGCTGAGTACATTTCCGTTTTGTGGCTGCATCCTTTTTTAACCTGGCAAGTCTGAATTCATCAGTTTTTAGCCTTCTCTGCTTTTTTTTAATTCTGTTAGCATTAGTTGCCTCCTAATAGGCTTAATCTCATTAGCCTGAATGACAATGTTGTTCAGGACCTCAGGGAGACCATGGGTACCAGCGTTGGAGCTAGTCACAGCACCAGTCACAGAACCAGCAAATATTTTCACTCATAAAAGTAGTTTTTGAGCATCGAGTCCACACGACGGAATGGAAACGTTCGTCTGAATTCTGTGTTTTTCCTTAAGCAAGTCTTTTGAGATGATTAACGTCACTCGCGTGCTTGAATACTGATAAAATTTGCTATGCCACCTCATATGAAAGACGACGAGAACCAGGCTAATCATGTGGAAGTGGAGCTTTATTGTCAGACGCAGCTTTCTGAAAAAAAAATGTGTGTACCTGTGGTGCACCTGCTATTTAGAGGCTGCTCATCTGTAGACATTTAGTGGAAACGTTATGCCCAAATCGCAGCCTCATCCCATCAGGGTCCCCTATGTGTCTGGTCACTGCTTTCTTACACTGTACCTGCATCCATTCTGCCATTTTTGCAGTAAGTCTGCCATAGCCACGCCCACCAAGATGTTTCTCTTTTGACAGTTTGAGTAAAGCAATGACCAATGCTTAAAGCATGATTTACACATTTATCTTTTTCAACCTGTGTATAACCATAAGGTTTCAGTTCCACAATTTTGTTATGGGCCTTGGAGTCTCACTCACTGAGAAACCTGTATAATGTATCTCATTTTTTTCTTTCTGTTCTCGACCACAGACGAACAGCGGCCCCCTTTTTCCATTGCGTCACTGGTCCCATGACAGTATATATCACAGTTACACCTTGCCAGTTAGTATGTATGGTGAGAAGCAACCTAACATATCAACTGTAAGAAACCCTATGGGTCTCAGTACTAGAATTCATGTAAGCTCGTCAAAAGTGGTGAGGATAGTTACAGTTATCAACAACTCATTAAAACAGCAGTCTGCTGCCACAGACCCATCATTCAATCCTTTGACAAAGTTGTTGTCTTTAAGGGTAACAACACCTTATCAAAGGTTGCTGAAGGTTCAGCAGATATTGCTTACAAGGGGGTGTATAATACATGTATGAAAGTCCACCACTGTGTAAACTTTTTTGACTGAACAAGCATTCGACATAAGGCACTACATGACGTGTCATAATATACCACTGATGCATTGAACCGTAAATGACAAAGGGAGTTCTACCACTAGTGTCATGTATTGCCACGGACAAGAGGTCCTGCCAGTGTTTTTGACTACTTTGCACAGGCTTACATGGCAGGATGACGAAGTAAGTAAAAAGAGTAATGATGAAAATGTCAGTGATGGGTTGTTTCCTAACTGCCAAGCGTATGATGCAAATATCACCTTGGGTGCAAACTCAAATGGCCTGCACGAAATAGTAGTGAGACCATTACATGTCAATATCATAGTCGAAATCAGTCCATCAACATAAACATCATCAGATGTAACAGCAAGACTTGAATAGCCATCAAGCAATACATTATTCATTGAACATCTAAAGAGGACGAGATGTCATACTGACAATGTAGAAATAATGACTGTAATGACAAATTGAATCAGACAACAGTTTTCAACAATGTTAGAGAAGCTGCACCGAAAATCTGAGTGAATAAGAACTACACATGAACAATACCCTTTAGTCATCAAACAAGCCAAGTCAAAATCAAGACGTTCAATTTAGATATACCAACAACTTTATAAAATTTTTATATATCAGTCAGCAACGTCATGGCAAGACAGGTCATGATTTTTGCAACTAAGAGTTTAGGCCCATTGGAGCTTGCAAAAAACCTTCATTGAATGTTCATTGTTGAAAAGCAAGGCTCAGGAAACAGAATAGCATTATCAGTTGGCTTCCTTCCTCGTAATATATGAGGACGACTATAAAAGATACTTGGGACTTAAAATGTTTTGATCGTGTCAAGTCTTGTATTGGTGTGGAGAGATGCTTTTCCAATACGCCAAACTCATTGGCACACCAGTTTTGGAACCAGTTGAAACTAGGTCTTGAAGTAATTGTTTTGGTATTAGAGTGACACATTCACTCCACACAAACAAACATAGAAGACCTTATCCCAAAATGTAAGTTTGAACAAACCTCAGGCATAATCTGGACGGGAAATAAAAAGATGTTTTACCGTTGTATGCAAAAGTCGCAACAGGTCAAACTCCAGAATCGGAGTACAGCATCATCCTTTGGAAGGAAAAGTAAGCTATGACCAAAATGCCTATGTGTCCAGGAATCTGTCAGATGTACCATATGAGGGAGATATTATCATTGTCCCATATGGTACTAGTAAGTTGGAATGAATAAATTGAGTGTTGTAAATTTGGTTAGATATATGATGACATTGCTGTGTTGGGTATATTGTAAGTCAGGAGTGAAATGTATTTCTTCACATTGTTGTTGGCACATGCATGTTGATGTCTTGGTAATTCTTGAATTCCTGCCTTTTGCTGTATTTAACTTTGCTTTCATTGTTGGGTTGAAATTTACAAATATGGGTGATGTGTTTTCTGAACTATAATTGACAAAAACTTCATTGGCTATGTTGTGCATTGGGCATGTCTTTGACTCATGGTCTAATAAAGATAGTGTATTTTGATAATGTTGCAGATTCATAAATATCACAAAAACGATGGAGGCCTACTTTCTTCTTTTACTGTTAACTCAGCTGACTGACCAGTCAGGAGAACATAAAAGTGACAGGCTTTCCATACATATATATATTTGGGGGGGGGGGGGGCACAAGTGAAAAAATTTGCTTTTCAAAGAGCTGAGCCTTTGTATGTTTTTGGGAATGACTAAAGCCTCTTGTTAATGATTAATATTCCGAATGTCAAGAGGTCTGCTTTAAGACCATAAGGTGCCTTTTATTGGTGACAGCCTGTCTGAAGTCAGGAGCAAAATTTATAAAATCACATTGGTACTGCAAGGTGCATGTTGGTGTTTTGGTTATTCTGAATTACTGCCTGTTGCTGTATTCAACTTCGCTCTCATTGTTGGGTTAAAATTTATGACCATAGGTCATGTTTTTCCCAGTCTATATTAGTTTATGTAGTTTTCACCTCTTTGGTGTGACTGAGAGGGATTACCATGATGGATGGAAGAACATTTCCTTTCGCAACTTGGTTATGTTGAGATGTGCTAAAAGCCAAGCCAATATCCAAAGGCTCTGCAGCTGAGACTGCTGAACTCAGCTGGACATGCTGATTGCTGTAAAGTATGTATGTAAACCAATATTCACTTCAAGTGGACAAAATGCAAAGTGTAATATATTTCATTTTTCAAATGGGGTCGAGCAAGGGGGGGGGTATGCACTGACCTCTTTATTTTGTATAATGCTCACCAGACTTCAAGCAACAAACTTTGAATGCCAAATGGTAGATCAGTCTGCTGGTGCCATAGTGTATGCTTAAAGTATATATTTGAGGAGTTTGAAGCATTTCTTCCGCATTCCATATTCCGAATAAAAGCATACAAGGCATGGAGACACCTGAACAATAAATAAAAACGAGGAGTACAAAAAAGTTTAAATATAAAAGGCACTAGAAGACACAATTAGTTACACTATATCAAAATTTTATTTTTTAGGAATGTGTAGCTCCTCTTCTCCCCAACGAAGGCCCATGGCCAGGTGAACACCCTCACAGGGAAACCATGTTGAGGTAAACACCCCACCACGGGGCAGAGGAGACTAATGAGTGCCTCTGGGTAAAAACCTGAAAGCACCACACGCTCGCAAGAATATGTGCCAAAATATTCTTTTGAAAACGATAAAGGATGCTTGCAAGACAAACATGCTGGGGGATGGTAGTCCATATTGTAGTGACAATAAAATGTAAAGATGTGAGAGTGGTAGACCACTGTAGAAGTAAACCATTATACAAAAATTTGGTATTGTAGGTGTAAAATTGAGGAGTTGGGATGACACGATCCGATAAATGCTCAGAGGTTGTACCATTTACTATTTGTCCAAATAAGTTCTTGAAGGGCATTTCAAATGATTGTCATGGGTGATTTTAAATTCTCTGTACTCTCAGCAGATCTTTGTTTTCATAAACTGGTGCTCCAGACTGCACTACAATTATCAATATAGGGTAAAATCAAATCATTACAGAGTGATGTTGGCACTATGAAGGATGAATTTCGTCGCTCATGAATATAACAAGTGCCATGATTAGGTGTTTTAAGAGTTGCATCAAATTGGTTTATGAAACTTAATTAAGAATTCAAAGTAATATCACGGTATGTGCAAGGATCCACTTGGTTAATTTCTTCTTCATCAAGGTTTAAGCTTTGGTCTGAGTTATGAGCGTAACATTTACTATTGATCAGCATACTATTAGTTTTCTCTATATGAAGGCTGAGTTCAGTGGCTGTAAGGCATGAAGAAACATTGATCAGATCATGCATGAGCGCCTGTGATACAACCTTAGTACTGGACCCAGAGAGGTAGACAAAATTATCATCAACATATAAATTGATTGTGGTATGTTCGAAACAAGCACCCATGTCATTTACATAAATAGCAGGCAAGATCCAGAATTGGCCCCTAATAAACACTGGATGAAATTCAGTTCAGATAGGTTACCATTAATGCAACCAACTTGTTACATATTTCCAAGGTAACTATGAAACCAAACCAAAGAGATGTTTGTAAATTTACAGTGTGATATTGCCAAGAAGGATAGTATGATTAACAGTTCCAAGGTGTGATGCAGCTCCAAACAAAAAAGGGCAAAAGGTTTCCCCACCCAATCTCACTGAAAGCAAATTTCGGTTAAATTGTGAAGGAATCTGTGCGGCATGTTTGTGACTGAAGCTAGACTGTTGGGGTGCCAGTAATTTATGTTCAGAGACACAGTTACAGAGTAGATTGTGAACAATTTCTTCTAAGCTTTTGGACAGAACAAGCAGGGTAGATTTAGGTCGATAGTTACCAGGTTCAATTCTTGGTTTCTTCTTATAAATAGCCGAACTACAGGCATTTTTCCAAGCATCAGGGAGCCAGAGACATGTTAAAAGTAGGTTTACCTCTTGGTATATATGGTGGCAATGGGAATGTGGGAACATATAGATAATAAACCTTTTCTCAACTTCCACATTTCCCTGGCTTTTCATTGGTTTCCCTGCATATTATTTTGAAGTATGCCATTTTAGCTTGTCATGTCAGAGTGGTGCCTATATTTTGAGCTTTCTTCATTGATCCCAGTTGCTCCCTTCACCAATAATAATAATAGCTCCACCATGCAACCAGTCTCTTTAGTCCCCTACAGCCTCAATATTTTCAACATACCAAGGAAGTTTTGCTTTGGGAGCTAGGAATCTCCTAAAAGGAGCATGACTGCTTACTACATCATCCGAAAGAAGCTTGCAGGCCGTCTAATCATCATTGATATCAAAATATTAAATAATGTGCCTTTGCACTACATAGAAGTCTTTGAGAAATGATTTACATCAACACACTCAAAATTATGGGATGTTACAAATCAGGGAAGTTGCCATTAAAATTTAGAGTCCAGACAGTTCTTTAGATGATTGGCTACAAATACCACTGTAACTGTAGCTGACAGGTTATGTACATTTGTAATAGTCAGATCAATAATAGTTGCAGTAGTGAAAGTGAATTTAGTGGTGGACTTTATGACTTGTCTTGGGTCATAGGTAATAATAATGACATTGAGAGCTTTTTTCAATTGAGGGTGAGTCATCACTATGAGTATAATCAATATCAAAATCCCCTGTGACAATAAAATGAGAAGTAGTAAAAACAAATTGAATAAAAAGTCCTCCATGTGTTGGTAGAAATTAATATCAGTCTGCTGAATCTGGTATAATACAGAAACAATGAGCGGTGTACGTTTAAGGCAATGAACCGTGATGCAATGGTTCATCAAATTCAGGTTGTCTATTTCAGGCATCTCTTTGAACGATAAATCGTCTTAAACATAAACTACGACTTCTTGGACACCAGGAAAATTAAGGGTTTGTCCCGTCTACAGAAACAATAGCCTGGCATGTTCACTGCCTTGGTAAGGATATTACGGCTAAAATATCAGGTTTCAATTTATTAATCATAAAAACAATATTATCAAGACAGCAAAGTAAGCTTCTTTGTTCAGAATTTATGTGACAAATCTTATGACCTTTAGCCGATATGAATTTGCAATAGCCATGGACAACCCGAGGTCTCTCACAGCAAACTTCTATTGTGGTCATTAAGTTTAAGATATTGAGAACTGCATCTTTAATATTAAAAGAACAGGGGTAATCCGAAGTTGAGCTGCTGAAAAAACAGTCCTGTAAGTTCACTGCAGTCAGTGCTACACGTAAAGCAAGGCAAAATGGGCAGGCTTGCCTTGCACAGCTGTGAAACTCACCTCAGTGTCAAATAATTAGAAAATGACTCATGAGTATTGTTTCCACTTAGTTAGGGGTGTTTATATGCTCATAGATTTGTCAGCAAAAAAAAGAGATAAAAATAGCATTAGAAAGTAATGAAAAGTCACCACTTTGTCAGCTACTCAGCTTCCATGAATCTGTCTGGTGTTCACCAGCTTTGCTAGTACCCACGTTACTATGTACAAATAATTATTTGCCTGTTTTAATTTGTCTGACGAATATGATGTTTTCTTATAATGCCAAGAAGTCTTAAGTCCCTCTAATAAAGCCGCAGATAATCTCAGAAGGAAAATTTTAGCCTTGGTGGCGGCAATATTCAACAGTTCACTAGTTGTAAACATTGTGGCAATATCAATGGCATCATGCTACCAAGGAAAATATCCAAGATATATTTTAATGGTCCAACCGTGAACTTACTGATGAATCGATTCAATTGCTAGTCAGTAAGACCAGATATAAATTGTTCAAAACAAAGTGCACGCCCTGTTGTGGGTGCCAGTTGTGGGTGTTTTCAGAGAAAGAATTTCAATGCTTTTGGCAGAAAGCTATAAACCATCTGGTTAATGTGTTCCTTTTCTCTTGGTGTGAGGCCTACGTGTAACATTTTTTCCCTGTGCGTATTATTTATCTATTGTATACCTAACTGCTTATGTAGTACCCCATGAGTCCTTGTCCCAAAATGCAAGCACCTGCGAGTATACACAAGAAAAGAGATCAGCACCAGCAGTGTTTGCAGTGCATGATATTTAGTACAATTACTAACATCCAGACGCCCCAGCTCTAGAGGATGGATGCCAGCATGGCCACCCACAAACAACACCACAAATCTAGGTTTCAGACAGAGGACAGCAAAATTACTACAGAGAAAGTATGAAGTAGATGGGGACAGCACTGGAATCCCCCATCAGCATGGCACAGGTTCCTTGACCAGCCTAACCTGGGTAAAGTTCCAAAGCCTGACAGGAGTATGTTCCATCAGAGGCTGCCAATTCTACCTGTATGTCTACATCCATTGTGCCTTATTGAGCCAAACTAACCCACCTCAGTAAATCACTATGTGACAAATATGAGTTGCGCAATTGGTTACAGGACAACCCTCCAGCAGTCATGGGCATGACTAATCAGACAGAGGGAGAGACTGACATGCCCCAGTGATGTCCCATTTTTCTGCAGCAAAGTGCCTCACCTGTGGCCACATGTACCTGTGGCCATATGCCAGTGTAGTCCAGCTACTTTGGATGTTGGATCTAGAAAGTGCATGTGGTATATGCAAATTTCAGCTAAATGATTCATGTTGCCACTCACCACAGAGGACAACTGGGTGTCTTATGCCCTAATGTATGGCACCATGGCATGGTTCACCTCTTGGACTTGATATCTGATGAAAGGGATTTGGAAGTGACGTAATTACCCCATATTGTCCGGGGCAATGAATCTCTACTGAAGAGAGAGAGAGAGAGAGAGAGAGAGAGAGAGAGAGAGAGAGAGAGAGAGAGAGAGAGAGAGCTAACTGCTTTCTGTTCTCTGTTAAGCAATCACAATCAGCTCAATTTATCTTCGCTAGGATCAGGAGTCAACATAGTTGTTTTATTGTTTTTTTCTAAAGTTGCTATAATGTTGTTCCAGTTGTTTGGTGTTGCGAAATTGTTGAATGAACTATAACGTTTGGGTTATGATTTCTGCAAAAAGGTAGTATCAAATTCTTTTATTTCTACATAGTGCATATTTTGTCCAGAGATCATGAAATATTTTGACATGCACCAACACTGCTGGATGCTCTGCGATGGTGAGGCAAAAGGGGTAGATGCAATGGTAATGACAAGGACACGTGAATGTAAGTGTCAGACCAAATGGCATACACGACTTTAAATAAAGTCACACCAGGCTCTGCTGGCCAGTCACTCCACATGCAATCTCTTTCCGTCAAACTGGTCATGTGATCCCTGCAACTGAGTTAGTTAAAGCATACACGTCCTAAAACGGATGAGCATAACAGTGCCACTGGACTCTTGTCCGGATTGGCTGTATTACATCAGTGTAATATTACTATCCCAAGGGAAAAGCTTTACTATCAGCGGCCAAACGGTTAATAAATATTTATGCCGATGGCCTGCCATTCCTAAGGCAAACTTTCTCCATGGGCGTGAATGCTTCTTCATCTCTAAGGAAACACTGGTGATGTATTGGTGTATGTCATCAATGTTCTGCAATGAGTATACCCATCTTGAACCATGATCATCAAACGCATCCACTGGCCTTGGGAAAACAATACTATAAGTTCACAAATGTCAAATGGAGATAATTAAATTGAAATATCTAAAACGTGCTTTTGGTAATCCAGACAAGCTCTTTTTCATCACCAATTGTCATTATTGTTGTGCTGATTGGATTTGCAGAAGCTGTTCTGAAGTAGAATATAGGCGCTGTATGCTAGGCACTCTTGTGATCCATTTGGCAGAATCTTTGACCCGACAGGTAAGCCCGAGTCTCAAATTCTTGATTACGCAGGCTAGGTTCATCCTGAACACACTGTGTTTGGAAAAAAAAACAGCAATAAGTATAAAATCCTCTCGGTGCTTCAGTTTTGTATGTGTGTGTGTGTGTGTGTGTGTGTGTGTATATATATATATATATATATATATATATATATATATATATATATATATATATATATATATATATATATATATATATATACATATGTACACCACATGCGCAAGCCTATTAAAATAGCCGAATTAATGCACGTGTAAATTATCAGAGTTTATCAAGCGTGCGGAAATAAAAAATTTAGTATTCTTGTTCCAGCAAATTGATTATACTTTTCACATACTCAAAAATTATACATATAAACCTAATCATCTCAGTGGAGTGGATTTGGATTTACTCTGTACTTACACTAATTCGAGTATGTATAAGTTGAATCTAGCAATGGTGTTATTACTGCAAACTAAATTAAATAATCGATGCTATGCAAATTAGTATGATTTATTGAATGCTAAGCAATAGATACGCATTACTGACATATTTGTGCAATTTACAATAATTTGGACCAATCCTAAAGATGACATGTCTTGCGTGTCAATATTTTTCCAGGATTATGGACGTACATGTGGATCTCGGCCTCTTAATCGCACACCCTAGAGACATAAATTTACAAAAATGTTTAAATCACAGATCACAGACAGGTGATTTAAATGCTGTAAGGTAAACTGCATCGAAGAAGCCAATAATTCTCGTGAAACTTTGCGAAAAAAATTATATATATATATATATATATATATATATATATATATATATATATATATATATATATATATATATATATATATATATATATATATATATATATATATATGTGTGTGTGTGTGTGTGTGTGTGTGTGTGTGTGTGTTTGTGTGTGTGTGTGTGTCCTTTTTTTCATATTGCGCTCAATTTGTTTCAAAACGGCTAGGCGTTTAGATAATCAAATACCACGGTAGCTCACCTTTCAACATGAACATACTCTTTGTTTTTTGTTTTTGAAAAAAATAGTAAAATGATATTCAACTCATTCTCAAAGAGACCTGATTTCTTGTAGTGATTTTTCATTTTTACATTACACACAAACACTCCGCTCATAAGAACGGATCTCCAATTTCTAATCCATCAAAGTCGAGTCGAGTGTATCCGGAAAGAGATATAATTGGCACAGCGTGCTGCAATGCTTGCCAATCAACTCGGTACATTATTTGAATAACTTTATAGGGGAATGCACCATAGTTCATCACTCGCCTTAAATTACTGATTTCCATACCTGGTTCCTAGATGTCGGTCCACTTTCTCCAGCCACTTCCAGCATACACTCTAATAATTCTTTTATTAGAAAACACCCAATAAAAATTTCCTTTTTTCTCAAAATCACAAGAAATCAATGTTTGTGCAAGAGTTGTTTGGGGGCTACAATCTGTGTAGCTGCTGCTTGCGATAGTCTGTTATTCCTGACTATGAACAATAGAATCACATTTAGATGGGCTTACAGACAGAAAATCCGTGTTGAATTTAACTTGCATGTACAAAAAGGAATATATATATATAAAATAGTGGGAATGGCCAAAAGTACATCTTTTTTCAGTCTACATTTTATTAGGAAATATGAAGACTTTGTGAAATTAGCGTCACGGTGTCTGCAAGATACAGAGAGAGAGAGAGAGAGAGAGAGAGAGAGAGAGAGAGAGAGAGAGAGAGAGAGAGAGAGAGAGAGCTGCAGTGCATTAAGTATGTGAGCGTTTATGGCAAGCCAACAGGGCCATAACGTATAGGTCTTACGCGTAGCCGAGCCTCCACTACATGTAGTCGAGGCTCGGCAACCCGTAGTCGAGCTAACCAATAAGAATACAGTCTCCACTACGCGTTGCCGAGAAAATGTTCTTCTAGAACGCGTCGCCGAGTCTCGGCGACGCGTAGTGGAGAAACTGTGCCTCCCATAGCGTGTAGCCAAACTATCCAATCACTGATGCTCTTGTAAACTGTATTAGACCTGTTGGCTGTTTTAATATCAGTAATGATTGTAAGGACGTAAATGATTGGCTTGCTTTTCTTCAGCCAAAAGGTGCCATAAGTTGCTCCACTATGCGTAGCCGAAGCTCGACTACGCGTAGTGGAAAACATATTCTCGGCAACGCGTAGTGGAGACTGAAATCTGATTGGTTGGCTCGACTACGCGTAGTGGAGGCTCGGCAACGCGTAAGACCAATGCGTTATGGCCCTGTTGGCTTGCCATAAGCGTTGGCAAGCTGACATATACATTGATTGCAAGAAACTCTTATATTATTTATATTTATATTAATATATACCCCCATAGTAGGTATTTGTAGCTTATTAACTTAATTATTTTCTGAGTACTATTCGCGTTTAAATGTATGTACACAGCAAGTACTTGTAATATTTGATTTGTTCTGTTCGTTTCTATTAGAACTTAAGTTCATTTGCATAGTGAGTACTTGCAGGGTATTACCTTAATTCTCTTCTGGGTACAATTCATCTATAATTTAATTTAAATGATAAATATTTCTGGTCTATTACCTTTTTAGGTATTTTAACTCCATTTGTATAGTTATTTCTTATAGTTTATTGCCTCACCTATGGTACATAGTCAGGTCCAGCAAGAAGTCTTGTAACACTTTCATATCATGAATACCAGAGAATCCGTTAGGTGATTTTTATATTCTTTCTCTGTGATTGCCTGTCCCTGCCTATTTGGGGATAATCCGTTTGAGTGAAAGAGCATGCGGTGCAGACCCATCTGCAAGAGTGTTGTACTTCCTGAAAGGTTGCTATGGGCATGTCCGTATAATTAACGTCAGCCAATCTATAAATGACTCGCAGAAACTACAGGGCGCCGTCGAAACATTTAAGCGCCCATATATGCTGATATGCAACCCTTTTTTCCTTTTTATAGTATACGTCGTATGGTGTATCTTTCGGCAAAAGGCCTGTTGTTTCTGTAAATGGGGTACAGCGAAATAAAAGTTCATCCAATCATTCGCTTGCTGCGAATTCTCACCTGGTATATATATATATATATATATATATATATGAGGTGGTCTTAATGGGAGTTTTCACTGTATAGCTTTCCTGTTCTTCCACCTAAAATTAAAAGAACGCTTTATGTTTATGTCTACGAAAATGCAAAACCTACCAAAAAATGCAGAATCAGAAATATGTTTTGACAGAAGCAAAGTTAGAACAAATAAAATTTCAAATCACATCATGTTTATATGGGTCCAACGATATTAGCAATGCATATATGATCATAAAGACTGGGTCCAAGATAATATCCATCACGATACAATGATAAGGATCAGGTATTATGTCATGTTCATTTTAAATTAATCATGAAAGGTTAGGTCCCATGTCATAGTGATCATGGTATCGTTATAGAAACAAGGTCATAATATGATCATAAAGACCAGGCACCATGTGATATTCATCATAATATGATCGTAAAGATCTGATTCTACGTCATTGTAACATAATACTATCACGATGACGAGGTAACATGTCATATAGTGATCCTATCGTTACCACTTATATAAGAACCCGTCGGTACTTTCGCACCTGCATCCGCTATAGGGTCAACCTTCTCCCGTCTCTCTTCATCTTTGACGCAGTGGGGCGCTTGGCACTCAGCCGATTGCTGACCCTAAATTCGCTGCCTCAGGGCGACTTCACTATCTGATACAAAACTCGTATTCTGAGGCCTACAACTGGTAACTGTTTGTCGTTGCATTTACAGTTTCAGGAAATGCTCACTTTCGAAAGGTCCCATCGTATATTGCACGTTACAATCATTCGACAATTTAACATTCCTTTAACACTAATCATACATATATTTTGGTTGCTATCTCTTCAAAATATCCAATTTACTTGGCTGCCATTGTGAAAATTATCAATTCGGCACCCAATGCAAATGGGTTGCAAATGAGCATTGGGACGATCTTGCCAAGTGGGAGTTGGGAGAAGGTTACCTGAAACCAAAAGTATATATTTTGCAAATATTTAAGAGCATCAAAAATGATATGATTAATGTTGTGGCCGCGATTATCTTTGATATTCAAATCAAATGTTTGTGGGGCGATTTTGCTGGTTCTTGGTCGCGTGTTGCAGCTGGTCTAGGGATGTCCAGCTGGAGCATTGGAGCAAAATTTTGCATCACAGTTCTTGAAAAATATTTTTGAATTAATCCAAAACAAGTGTTTCTCATGTGAAATAGTTAAGAAAATGCCCCGGGGAATTTAAATTTCCTGCTACAGAGATTTCCAGTTAGATAGCATTGTGGACGTTCGCGTCAGGTCATTGCAAAAGCGCCCGTGCCAAGAAAATCTGGTCCTTTTGACTGGGTGGGGACTGGGGTCGGTAATTGCATGTGCTACTGTACCATGATTATACCATGCAGAACCCGCCAAGGTATGTCAAAGAGAGTGAATGTAAGAACATATGGTGAAATCATTCTTGATGCATGATTGCCATGAGATGGGAGTACTGGAGAACATGCAATTTAATAATTTTATATATATATATATATATATATATATATATATATATATATATATATATATATATATATACATATATATATATATATATATTACTCATTGATTCAACGGGTAATAGGTGTCGATTCGGGTACCCGCGTTTTTTTGCGGGTACCCAGGTACCGGGATACCCGACAGAGCTCTACTGTTGAGCCAGTCTTAAGCCTCGATGGGAGACTATTACCCCGTATTAAGCATTTACATTTAACGTTCATTTACATTTAGGGGTCAAGTGTCCACCTACCCAAATGATTACATTTAGTGGCGTGTTTACAATTAGGGGCTGAACCACCCTTTTTTCGTCAAATTTGCGTTTTCATTTAGGGGTACTGTTTACAGTTAGCGGTCTGACACCTAACCCTAAATGTAAATTTACATTTAGGGACGTGTTTACATTTAGGGGTCTAACAGAGGGGCCACTTTATATGTTTATCATTTCAGTATCTTAGTGTTATAAAAATTATGGCTTTGGTGCTTATAACTGTTTATTTATTTAGTTAATTAGTTAGTTAGTTAGTTAGTTAGCTAGCTAGTTAGGTAGCTAGCTAGTTAGCTAGTTAGCTAGTTAGTTAGCTAGCTAGCTAGCTAGCTAGTTAGCTAGCTAGCTAGTTAGCTAGCTAGCTAGCTAGTTAGCTAGCTAGCTAGCTAGCTAGTTAGCTAGCTAGCTAGTTAGCTAGCTAGTTAGCTAGTTAGCTAGTTAGTTAGTTAGTTAGTTAGCTAGCTAGTTAGTTAGTTAGTTAGTTAGTTAGTTAGTTAGTTAGTTAGTTTGTTTGTTTGTTTGTTTGTTTGTTTGTTTGTTTGTTTGTTAGTTTGTTTAAAGTTTTTCCCCTTGCTTTTGTAGAGAAAATATACAACTAACTAAGAAACATAATATGTGCGCAAAAATTTCCCTAAAAGGTTCCATGTATAAATACATGTACAAAAATTGTCTTATTTTAATTGATAACATGGCGATGGTCTTTTTTTAAATTTAGTTTTTATTAATTTTTGCTAATTCCCAGCAGATTTTTGTACAATCTGTGGGAAAATAGCCAAAGCAGTAGAATAATGACTAAAACCTTGTGATTTATAGATGTGTTTTAACTTGAGAATTTATGACAAGCAGGCGTACACAGTATTGCTTAAAAATAATTCCAAACCAGATGATACCTTCATAATATATGGTGTATCACACCTTTTAACCTTGGCAACTGAGGAGAGCCCATAAGCGTTCTGATTGGCCAGCAATCCGATTATTTGGAAATGTTCAAATTGATATTCTTTCATTTTTCTTGTAGAAATGCGTCCTAAAATGTTAATAGTCCTTCACTTAAATGACAAAATACAAATGAAAACACAAATAAAGGAATTATATACTTTTTTGAAAAAAAAATAAAGATAAGGACGGTCAACAGTAAAGGCATGGAAAGAAATTAATGTATTTAAGGTCAAAAATTGCAATGTAGGTAATGTGTTTGTACATGGTAACAACGCGTTGTAGAGACCTTGTGTATATATAACACATCATTGCTGCTCGACACAACGCTGTTTGTACATTGTTGCATGTCTTCATGGAACAGCACCAGTTAAAATTGCTTGAAACGGAAGTATAATTGGCACATTTACAGTGAATGACTCGACGCTGGTGCGTCATTCTTGATCCTGATTATGTGGGTTGTCTTTGCTGAATATTTAGCTTAGACATGGAGCCGCTACTCACAGAGACCATTACGGGTACAGGCTCCGAAACAGGCTCTGAGCAGTTATACGCTGAAGACCATTTAATTTTTTTTTTGGGGGGGGGTATATAGCTCATGTCAAAATACTTTAGACAAACATGACAATAGTACTTCCATGTGTATACAGGTAAGAGAGTAACCGGTTATCGTATGGAGTGTAGAGTGTTCGGACTACGGAATAGGGTAATGACTACCAGAAAGTGGTTCTGGAGGAAAAGACACACATACAATTATCATAACATTATCATAGAAAGAAGGTAGTATATTAAATTAATGAAGATACGGAAGTTTATGGAAGCTGCAATCGAAAAAAAATGAATTTATGCTGTTTGTAAATGAAGGAAGTACCGAAGATATCAGTTCTTTAAACCAGTCATTAGAGACCTGTACTTTTCATGCCGTCTTCCTTTTCCAATTTTTCCGCGGTTCAGTTTTCAAATAATACTAATGATTTTTTTATCAATAATAATAATAATAATAATAATAATAATAATAATAATAATAATAATAATAATAATAATAATAATAATGATAATGATAATAATAATAATAATAATAATAATAATAATAATAATAATAATAATAATAATAATAATAATAATAATAATAATAATAATGATAATTGAATGAGGGCATGAAAAACCTTCATTATACTATGCTGCCACTTTCCCCAGCCCGAACCCATCGGGCAGATCAAAGTTGTTGACTAAGTCGTGTACATGACCGTATAGCAGTAAACATTTGCATCCGGTTGACGCTTCCCGGCCAAAAGTGACAACCGCGATCGGCAATGTTAAATATTATTCTGTTTCATTCATTTCATGAAACATAATGTATTCTCAAGAGGTTTTCAATGAAAAAATACTTTCTATTCTGACATGCCAACAGTCAAGTGCCCGGGGTGCACCGAAGAAACTGTTAACTCAATATAATTATAAGACCATAAAAGAGTTAGACAGAAATGTTCACAAGTGTTCCCTGTAGCCGCTAACGTATTGAAAGATCCCGTTGAGGTACAAACACTCCTCACCTTATTTTCTCTGCAGGATAAAAATTCATTTCAACGTCATTCCTCAGCTCCCACCAAGAAAAGAATGTTACAAAACCAAGCATGTCGTAACCGCGGATATCTCTGTAATTTTCATTGAAACGGATCCATATCGGCTGAATACTAGTATCTGTTTGATTCATTTAAGTAGATGATATTAATATTTACACGCGAAAGGAAGCCTGAGTGGAAAAGCTTTATGATTGTGCCATGTGGTTGCTGTCACTGCGCTGTTACACTGCTATTAGGACATAAGACGCCAGCGTGGGTCGCTCAAGCATCGGACGAAATAATGGATTATGGTCATTCAACACGGCTGCGGAAAATAAGTTGTAAGATACAATTCAAGTGCCTAATGAGCCTGACGCTTATTTTGCATATTTTGCCTTTACATATAGTATCGCCTGCCAAAAGTTTCCAAGATAATGTCTCAACCACGACCGTTGTTATTATTGGGTGCGATAACAGCGTCATCTGTGGTGTCAAAGGAGGCATCATTCACCTTATCTGAATTCCTTGCTGTACGCATTGAAGTCTCTCTCTCTCTCTCTCTCTCTCTCTCTCTCTCTCTCTCTCTCTCTCTCTCTCTCTCTCTCTCTCTCTCTCTCTCTCTCTCTCTCTCTCTCTCTGTTTGTCTATCTGTCTATCTAGTCAACTTCCTACCTATTTAATTGTTTTTATGTATTCGTTTGTTTGCTTCTATCTATCTATCTCTCTTTATTTATTTATTTATTTCATATTATTTATATATTTATTTATTTATTTATTTAATTTATTTATTTATTTATTTATTTATTTATTTATTTATTTATTTATTTATTTATTTATTTATTTATTTATTTATTTATTTATTTATTTATTTATTTATTTATTTATTTATTTATTTATTTATTTATTTATTTATTTATTTATTCATTCATTCATTCATTCATTCATTCATTCATTCATTCATTCATTCATTCATTCATTCATTCATTCATTCATTCATTCATTCATTCATTCATTCATTTATTTATTTATTTATTTATTTCATGACTTAGCAACCCACGTATATTTTGGGATTTGGGAGGTTGGTTTTCCTTTTCCCCTGTTCTCTATTTTCCTTTTTTTATCCATTGAAAAGAAACAACTTTAAAGGAATATTTCAACAAAGATTTATGCCAAAATGATCAACCATTATTCAACCGCCCTCCCCCCCCCCCCCCCCAAGAAGAACAACAGGAACATGTTGAAAGATGAGGCAAGGACGTTCATTTTGCGTATGGAGCATGACCGTTTTAACATTTCAGTTGAGCATGCTCAGTGACGTTTGCTTTCTATTCAGGTCACAGATCACTGTAAAACACTTTTCTCTCGCTACCATATAAATATTTTGTGGCCAAATAAAACAGTGAAAAGAACTAATTCTGGGTAGGAGCAAGGTTTACGTGTTTTTTTTTTCCCAAATGTTTCTTGTAGTAAGTAGGTTGTATGGTCCATTTCATGGAACTGGGTCCTATATGTTATTTAAAAAAAGTGCGATTTTTGTTACCTGGGTAACTTAACAAATTCAATGGGGAAGATCTGGATTAGTTCTCAATTCGCCTGAAGGTGGTGCTGCCCATCCTGTTCATGGTTGACTGCCCACATCTTGGGGTCACTTTCCATGATCCTCACTTTTTCTCCATACATTAACATGGGGAATTAGCACATATAAATTTAACTATCTCTATATGTTGTCAAATAAGCATTAAACTTTTATTTAATCACAACTTAGTGTATTTGAAAGATACTATGTACTTCAGGTAGATTAGAAGATGACAATTCCAAAAATCAGCCTCATATGCAGGGTAAAACTTTTAGGTTCACTGTAATGCAATGGGCTTTGCTGACCCACCTGACCTCAAATGGCATGGGTTACTAGGTGTTACAAACTCTAGGTAGGCTCAAAAGACTATTCTTCAACACACAAATAAGTATACCACTATCGTTACGTTCATTTGATACCCTGATATCACCTATTTCGTTTTATGCAAGTGAAGTCTGGGAACTATACATGCTGTCAATTGACATATGTTTATTTAATAACAGAATAATAGATTCTTTGAAGTTTCCCTTTGAAAAAAAATAAATTTCTCGCATTTTTGCCTAGGAGTACACAAAAATAAATACTAAATTCAATGTGTAAGAATTGGCCATGAATAATAGATGTGAAACCTGATTCAACTCTTTGCAATTTTTTTCTCTGCAATGCAGAAAATATACATACGGGGGAATTCCATTGGATAACATTTATTAGAAATAGGTTATGCAGCATAGACTTCACAATAATATGGGAAAATATTTGTTTACTGACAGACGACTTTCACACATCACAATTTGTCGAAATATTAGAAAGCATTTCATAAACCAGTGGCAGACAGAGATGGATATCAATTTAGGCGCTGATAAAAAATTACGAACATCTGTGAAATTTAAGAGCAAAATTTGAAATTGAAAATTACCTTCTTACTGTCAAAGATCGGTTAATAAAGAAAAATATATCAAGATTTAGAATCAGTGCACATAACCTAAAAATTGAAACGGGGAGACATAGCAGACCACAAAAAAACACCTTTGGAAGAAAGAGTTTGTGAAATTTGTAATAAAGCCGAAGATGAAATACATGTAATGTTACACTGCAAAATATATGCTTCTGAAAGAACTGTTTTATTCAATGATATAACCGATATTTTCCCTCAATTTACCACACTTGAAGATCAAAAAAAATATATTTCTCAAGAATTTGGATCATACAGAAAAAAATTAAATAATAGAAACATATTTTGTGAATATTCTTAAGAAAAGAGGATCCCTTTAACTTATTATTAAAATTTAAAAAGCAATAGAGACAATGCCATGTTACAAAGCTGTACATTTTGATATAGGTTTTTAGTACTGGTTAATTGTAGCTTTTTATGATTTTCTAAGTGTGTGTTTGATATATGTTGATATGTACGCTTTGGTAGTGTATTGTTCGGTATTGTAACTTTTGTACGTATGTATTGTGTATTAACAAATTACTACAGTTGTATTTCTGTGCTGCAGTTAATAAAGTTTCATTCATTCATTCATCATTCATTCATTCATTCAAACGTGCATCATGTGAACAAAAGGCTGTGTGTCACAAAATTAAACCAACCCAGATCACCCCTATTGGAAAATGGCACTTTCTGTATGTGTTGAACGACCTCCGAGCTAAATTTGTCTGTGGCTAGCTGCGCTGTCATAGTGACTTGGCTTATTGAGCTAAATTCATTCAATTATGGTGGCGTTTTAGTATCATATACCTACATTATATACAGTGGCCACCTAAATTCAGTTGGCATGGACAGCAAACCAGAGGTAGAAATAAACCTTCTTTGCTGCTTAATGTCGCACGTTGTTAGCTCGAAACGTATATACTATATATCTCAATAATTTGTGCTACACAAGATCTTGTATTGAAATTCTATGTGTATTTGTTGCCACAGATGAATAATGCACATGTCACCATTTTCAGGGGTGGGGTGGGGGGTTGTTTTGTTTTTGTTTTGTTTTTTGTTTATTTGTTTTATGTCTTTTTGGGGGGTGGTGTTTCCAGTATTTGTAGCCACATTATCATATAGACATATAAACATGCTCTATGAAAGCCTTTGCCATTTAAACAATTTTATCATTATGTTATCGAGTTTAACTCTAAGTCCATTTGATAAACCTGCCAATCCAACCAGTGGCAGATAGACTTCTTGCACTTGGTGAAAATTTGGTGCGCCATTCATGATCCTGTTCAGTTTCAAATCTTATAGTACTAAAGTCGATAGGCATGCAATATCAATTAACTCAGATTTACACAACATCGTAGACCACACAATTATAGACTATTTTAGTGGATAGACATGATTTGATATTATACCGACGTCAACATGTTTCCTCTGGTTAATATCATATCATGTCTATCCACTAAAAAGGCAGTAATTATATATAAGATAAATATCTTTAATATATCATCATGATTATCTGCCACCAAGTGACCTGAATGTAGTATTTAATATCTTCCGTACGCCATTTCTCACCCACACTTGCCCTCAGTGCCTGGAACGTTTGTGATGCCTGGATCTTTCACGCATGCGCAATTGCAAAATCTTGCTCACAGGGAAATCCGGTGGACGTGTTTTTTTGTCAGTTTATCCCTTCGGTTCCATTATCCAATCAGCAGCGCTACATTTACAATTTATCTAATAATAAGATTTAGGGCACAAAAAGATGTCACAAGTTGTTCCATTAACACAACGTAGTGAACTTCACTTAGCAACTTTTCATATCATACGGGCGGACTAGTGAATTTCCACTTACCCAAAATCTGTTCCTATATGTCCTGGGGCCAGAGTTAAATTGACCAACGTTCCCATTGTATCATTTAATTAATGTGTCTTAATAAACTCAGATGATATCTAAGGACAGCCGCCCATAAAGTGGATGTGGGTTGCAGGTCACTGGAAACAGGAAGTGACGTTTTCGCCATTCATTTAATAAAGTTCCCCACGTAACCAGTGCTACACTTTCCCTTTTTAGTAAACATGTGGAGCTTCAACACGCTAAAACCAAATACAGAAGAATTCTACCAAGGCACCTTTCCCGAAACATCTTTCTTTGTGCTCTTTAGTTTTGCCACAGTTATTTCTTATGGAAAGTCATTAGAATGTACTCCCAATGAACTGTGACCTTTACACGGGTTAAACTGTGCTGCTCAGCTGAGATCGTGATCTATCTTATTGTCTCGTCTGCAGTGCCGTGTCCAGTTAAAATATCCAGGTGAAAATGTCTGCCAGCGGGGTTTGTATAAGGATTTGATGCGTCCATGATGTTTTTTTTTGGGGGGGGGTGTTTTGTTTTTATTTGTTTTGTTTTTGGTTTGCGTGTGTGTGTGTGTGTGTGTGTGTGTGTGTGTGTGTGTTTCACTTGAACAACATGTATTTGAAATAAATGAATAAACAGCAGTGATAAAAGGCGGTAACTTAACTTCGTGACACTGCGATATATTTTGCACGCGTGCGTCCGTCGTATGATCTGGTTTCACATATTTTTCCCAGCTGTTACCAACAAAGTTATTAAAACGAAAACAACACACCAGCACCAAAGAATCAGTGGTTTTGCCCCATCAGAGTGAATTTTTTTTTCTCCAGGCTTGTACAATATTGCTACCTCCATCATATCGTGCCAGCAATTCATCCACACTTTACGGCAATAATGATGCTTTTATGGCTTCCGTTTTCCCTAAGTGGCTGAGCTTTTCGCGAAATAGTTATTAGCACGACACCCTGCGAGATAGCACTTGCCGTCAGAGAAATGTTTTCCACCACCAAATCTCTAAGTTGTACGTCGGCAGCTTGTAAAGCATTTCTAATTGCACATGGAGCGTGTTAAATTGATTCTCGGTTGTATGGTGTGGGACATTTGATAACCTGTGGGGTCACACGGACAAGCTTTACCTACATGAAACTCAAATCCTGTTTTATCTGCGTGCATTATTTGCCAGGTAAATCTCCAGGATATCCTATAATAACATAAGGAGGATGGTCATTACTTCCGCAGCTTCACCGCAAGCATTGACAATTGTCTATACTTACCAACTATTTCTTTAAAATCAAAACTCCCCAAACACTTTGTCCTTCTGTGCCAGCTAATCTTTGGTACAGCGATTTTAAGCGCTGTCCTTCGTGCGATAAACAGCCTTCCTTTCAATAAGTCTAGTTGGCAGGACCCAACAGAAATGCCATTCTCTGAGTCAGTTGGAGAAGCTAATACATAGTCAGCATATACACCTTCAAGGTGCCATGCAACCGACCAACGGAACACCGTCAAAACATATACTCCCATTCACAAGCGAAATCACCTCACTCGCCGAGTTGAGCATATCATGGAGACATATTGTCAAGATGTGTGTATACGTCACATAGTAGCATGAGTCTGCGCAGCGAAATCACTGGCAGCTGTTTCACCTTATGTTCGAAGCACACCGATACATACCGCCACTGTTCACGTGTCGATAAGATAGCAGGAGTGGTTAAAAAACTCCGACAGAAGCCACTTGCAGCACAGACTAGAGATACCACTTGTTGGTGTCCGTGTGTCGCGGAAACTTTACCTTCACCAGCACGAACCGGTGTCTGTGGAATACACAGCTGTCAGAGTGGGCGCTCTTTGGGGCAGAGATGTATTGATTTGGATTGAAGTATTTTGCAGGGAACTGTTTATATAGTCCCATTGCTTCGTTTTACTGTTTCATCAAAACCATGCCCTTCTACAAGCTGAAGAATGTGTTTTTTATGGGCCTTGGATGTCGGTGCTAGATTCCTTTTACAGTTGCAAACAGGGATTACAACGGCTCGCATTTAAGCATGGGGGGCCTACAGAGACTATTCGGAATGTCTTTCAAAGGCCATTCTATGGAACAAGCGGATTTCTACGAAAACTTTACTTTTGTTTTTGCCGAAATTACCGACTACAACGCATCAGCAGACAACGGAGAAAGTCCCGAGGAGGAATATCCACCCCCACTTGAACTAGCCTTCAATTCTCAAGCGGTTCTTATCGCTCTGTACTCCGCCACCTGCCTGTTATCAGTGGTAGGCAACGCGGTGGTGATCATTGTTTTGCTGTTCGGAAATCGTTCTAAAACAGAGCTGACGGCTTTCCTGTTAAACCTTGCAATCGCCGATCTCTGTATGGCCTGTTTTTGTATACCTTTCACCTTCACACAGACAATGAAGGGGCGCTGGATTTTTGGACAATTTATGTGTCCTCTTGTTTTATTTATGCAGGTGACCAGTGTCACTGTCAGCATCTTCACTAACATGGCAATTGGCATTGACAGGTAAGATTTTTTCCCTTTGTACGACGCGCTTATGGCACTGAAGACCTCTGACCTTACGACTGGTTCCTTTGATCCCATGGATCTGCTGACCTTACATGTACCTTAAGCCAAGTAGAAACTCGTTGAGCAGGGAAAAGAGGCTATCAGTGACCCATGCGGTGGTTTCATCCACATATTAATTTACACTTTGTGTTCTTTAATGGACGGTTATGCCAGAAAATGATTCACACGGGACATATTAGAAGTGGGAAAAGTCGCTCTGAACTGAATTAGAGTCAAAATTTACGTGCACACTTTTTCTGATTGTATGTATCCAAATTTGAAAGAAATAATCGTAGGAACACAATATATTCTACGTGTTGTGGGGATATTTTACACCATAAAATTGTTCACGTGGGATTTTTTTTTTTTATTTTGCTCGAATTCTTGATCAGGTGAATCTTGTATAAACGGTCCGTACTATGTATAGGCATGTATTAACTTTCTGTCACAATGACTGCAGAGGTCCATTTCTAATGCGTTCCATATCAAACTATCGAGTGAGTCATATACAATACATATTTTTGCTTTTGTTTGTGAAGCTCGCATTGACAACTGAAAGACGTGTACTTCGACCATATAAATCGGGGAAATATAAACCATATGTATGTAGGTCTGAGTTCAAGTTTCAGCAATCGCATAAATGTCGTAGTGTGCTAATGATCATGCTTTTGTCAGCAATTATGGGGACTGACAAGCAACATAGACACATGTCAAGTACATGCGTGCGAGGAAAAACGAAATAAATCATATTCATTCGCTTTTTAATTGCGTTTTCACTATGTGTGTTGGGTAAATAGAGCCAGAATACATAGCTTACAAGCAAATCATACAGGATATATTTTTGATAGAATGTTTCATGAATAATGTTCAAAGGCCTCTCTTTATCGCCCGTGTAAGACAGGTTTAACTACATTTGTTTAATCAATACATGTATAACTTCATTTGTTTAATCAATACAGAACCAGAAAGAGTCATTACCCGTAAAAACATCTTTCAAAACTTGCATATGAAATAACTGTAAGGTAACAAAAAGGACAGAGAGACAACCTGTTGCCATCCCCTAATGAATGAAACGGGCACTGCCCTGACCTGACGAAGGTAAAATCAATCGGAACAATGCTGTCTTGACTACGTCACAGTTACACAATCGCAGCTGTTCGTCTCATGAAGTCAACGTAGGGAAACATTATTATGTCTGGAAATACAGCCAGGGTATATACTTGCGATTCTGGTCACCTTACGAGTTCAACAGAAGAACCCGACTGATTACCAGCAGTGCCCCCAAAAATCATAGTAACATTTTTATTAGCCATACAATTACGGTCGAGTCACCAAATAAGTCCACTTCAGTAGAAACATTCCTGTATTGAGACTATGAATTTGCAATCCCGTTTTTGTTTATCCTCAATTGAATTATATCCACCACTCTGACCTCAATTTTGGTATGTTTGATTGTCTAAATAGAGAGCTGTCACTGTATTTACAAATGGAATATGTGAGCTGATATTCACGTTATCAAATCAAAGCATTAGGGAGCTCTCTGAAGACTTTAACGAAAACGAAATACCTGGGTTACTTATTTACACTCTATGAGGTTATTGGGAGGGGAGGGGAAATAGTGTCGAGTCATTCACTGTTAAACGTGCAAATTATGCTTCCGTTTTCAACAATTTCAACTGGTGCTGTTCTATCAAGACATGCAACAATGTACAAACAGCGTTGTGTCGAGCAACAACGATGTGTTATTTTTACACAAGGTCTGCGCAACGCGTTGTTACCATGTACAAACACATTGCCTACTTTGCAATTTTTGACATTAAATACAACATCGATTTGTTCCAATGCCTTTATTGTTGATCGTCCTTATTTTTTTTGTATTTTATATATCATTCATTTATTTGTATTTTTATTTGTAATTTTTCATATAAGTGAAGCACTATTAACATTTTAGGACGCATTCGTGCAAGAAAAATGAAATTATTTCAATGTGAACATTTTGATGTGATACACCGTGTATTATGAAAGTGTCATCTGGTTTGGAATTATTTTTTAGCAAAACTGTGTACGCCTGCATGTCATAAATTGTCAAGTCAAAACACATCGAGACATATTTGTAAGCTGATAACCATGAAGCAAAGTTTTTTTTCATCACTTACTGTCCATATTATGTCTCAGTTCCTGTCCTTGCTGCATGGTTGTATTCCTTATATATATATATATATATATATATATATATATATATATATATATATATATATATCTGTGTGTGTGTGTGAGAACAAATTAGAAATCTGAAGTTGTATTGTAGATGGAATGAAGAGTGTTTAGGCAATACCGAACTTGTCTGCCGCGAACTGCAGCTCTTCAGTGACCAGCTCATTGACTGACACGCGTGTGCGCTATCGTGATGTCTGTGGGATAGAAATTGTTGTTTGTGTCCTTACATATATATATATATATATATATATATATATATATATATATATATATATATATATATATATATATATATATATTACCATATAGCATGGTCAATAATAACACACGTAGTGCCATTTTTTCTAAAAAAAAAAAACTTCCTTGTGAGGTACATGCATTTGCTATATCACATTTTTGCACGCGATTAGTTAAAAGCTGCACATGAGCGATCAATAAATCCCTTGAAATATTTTGCAGGTATTTTAACAAGTTGTAAGCCATTTCCGACTCACAGGTAACGCAGTGAACAAGTGAGCGTATATACCATGTAAATATATATATATATATATATATATATATATATATATATATATATATATATATATGGGAACTTGTACAAGATAACGTTTAAGAGCTGTGAAAGTTCTTGGGATCCCTGTGTTTTATTCAGGTGCGACAAAACTAACTGGATGTACCAAATTCCAGACACCAGCAAAATTCACTTTTGAAATTGGGCATAGGTCATTATCTCGGACTCCTTATCATAGGTATTAAAATATCGTCTATGAGTCCACGGTCGCGCTTTTTTTTCTGTCAGCCTTGTTTGACTGCAGCGCAGAGTAGTGCGCTTATGTAACGACAGAATTGTTCTGCAAAATTCAAAATAAGTGCCCAGTATTTGATAGCTCTTAATGGTTGCCTCACATGTGGTCGAAAATGTCTTGTTACTTTATACAAACCTTAAAGTTAGCTTCCTGCTGCTTGCCATTTGTTTCAAAGGTGAGGTGTGAGTATTTCAGACACGATTACGTAGTGTTGGTTGTTACCCACATACAACTCGACGCCATATTCCAACAGGGAAACATTTGTGCCTCAACTAATTATTAGATATTCTTGGAGCAGGCTTACCAATAGCTTGACCAATTACGACTATGTAAATGATGGTTGCTTGTTTGTTATAATATACATGTATCTATGAAACCAATGTGACATTGTTTAACCGTACGATTTCCACAATTTTGTCCCAGTGAGTGTTCCTCAGTTTTAGTGCAGGGACATGGAACTTAAAATTATCAACATACATCGAGGTTTTGTACCCAGCTGATATACAAGGATACGTACAGGTAACCCCCCCCCCCACCACCACTTTTTACCACATGGACTACTTACTATGTCTTTGAAATAACATAATGTGCGTCAATATCAGTGTATATACCCTGGACGCACTGTGGAATTAGCCCCGCTTCCAACAGGAGCACCAAATGGCTATTCTGTTGCAACGTCCTGGGTAGATTTAGGGAATCCATCATGAATGAATGAACTTTAATGGCTGCACCACAGTATACAAAAAGTGCGGCAGTATGCCAAGCGAAACAAATACAAACTTTTCACACGTTGATTACAACATACAAACACGACATAAACAACACCAACCCCTATATAAACAAAGTGTTCAGACAACAAAAAAAATGAAAATAAATTACAAACACATTAGACAACCCCAGGAGACAAGTGATACCATTCGCACCTGGCAAAGGAAGAAACAGAGAGATTTCTGATTTATTCAAACATTGTTAGTGCTTTTATAAATAGGGCCAACATGAGAGGAAGTATCTGATATGAAAATACATGGGGTTTTTTTTTTTTTTTTTTTTTTTTTTTTTTTTTTTTTTTTTTTTTTTTTTTTTTTTTTTTTTTTGTTTGTTTGTTTTTTTTTAATTGATTTCCTCTGATAGCCATAACTTCTTTCATATAAATTCCAAAATTTCTGATCACTTCATAATCTGATGATTCCATGATAAAGATAAATTTCTCCAGATCAGTATAACCAGAAAATTCTGGAAACATGTCCGAAATTGAATTTAACAATTTTTCTTTGGGTTCACGAAACTTTTGACAGGCGACAACAAAGTGACACTCGTCCTCTAAGAGATTATATTGCTCGCAAAGTCTTAATTCTATGGGTAATTTTGAGGGACGTTTGTGCCTTCCTTTTTCGATCGCCAAATTATGTGCACTGATTCTTAGCCTTGAGATATTTTTCCTTATGGTAAATCTTTGACGATATGTATACAATTTTCGAATCTAAATTTTCTTTTATATAAAACATAGCTTCTCAATTTTTATCTACTCCTTCCTTATTATTCATTTCCTGTTTCCATTGTTTCGAAAATAAAATTTGGGAAAGTTTTTTAACATGTTATCCGGAAAACAACCCCTTTTGTTTCCGCAGTTGTCCTATAAATGTTTCATGTCTATTTTTTCAGTGACACCGGTAATTGGCCAAGTTCACCAAGAACTGCAATATTTGATGCTTTGCGATGCACACCTAGAAAATGTTTTAAAAAACTGATATTGAATTTTTCGTAGTCAAGTTTGAAATATCCTGCAAAAGAGTCAATTGATAGAATTTTTTATGGGAGGGCAGAGTAGGCACCCCATATTTCACAAGCATACATAAAGATTGGCATCACAACCTTTTCAAACAGACTAATAAGGAATTTAGTGCTCACTTTCCCAACAAAAAATAATCTTTTAAGTCATCAGAGTGCTTTGTTTTAAGGTGAGTAGTTGCGAAACTCTATGAGGATGGGCATGGGGGGGGGGCATTGTCCCGTCCGAGCGAAGTGAGGGTGGGTCGACAGCCTCAGCTGCCCTTTGGTGCAGAGTTTTGCAGCTATCTACCTTCGACATGATGGATTCCCATTCTATCATAGTAAAATTCAATATTTCAACGTACTTTCTACCTTTTAAGGCTCAAAAACAGATTGCGAAGTCGCTCAGAAGAGGAGCGTGATATGGCCTTGAACTTGCAAAAGAAATTACTACGCTGGCAACCGGAAGTAGAACCTATTGGCATTAATATCTGTAAGATGTCGTAATTTGTTGCGTCATCTAGTGGGAATAACCAGTCTTAAAGTCTTGGACCAGTAACCCCTCAAGGTCGGGTCAACTGATCCACAACTTTTGATCGAGTACTGAATACTGTTGCTGTGTCTATTGGCTGTTAATATCACAGGAGAAGAGCATCCAAAATTAAGTCCCCTCATCATTTTGGATAGCAAAATACTTATCAACTGTGAGTTTTAGAAAGACACTGCTACTCTAAAAATATTTTAAATCATGTGATAACTTTGTGTATTTTTGGAGACATATTTGGCGCGGAACGGTCAATCATGGAGGTAAGGTACACAAATGCACCTGTAAAAAAAAATCTAATGACATGACCCCCCATTTTCTTGGTTTCAACTTGCTGCTACGGGTATAAACTTGAAGCAGAATGCCAAGGAAGTTGCAGTTTTACTTGTCAAATAGGAGAAATAAGCCAGCGAATGTCGCTATTGTAACATGTAAATGCATTAGGCCTAGGTTACTGGTCCAAGACCTTAAGGTCTGATCCTACAGGGGCTCCATTCGAATGAACGGGATTGAAGCAGCAACAACAGTCAATTCGTTTTCAGACGTTCTAATGCGAAAACGGCTAATCTGGTGACATATTTAAAATTTAGCCATGTTGCCTGCGTAGCAGATGACAATGGACCATAAAGTAGTGCCCACTTACTTCTGTGAAGAGTTTTGGGCCTGGGGTGGTGAATGTGCGGCTAAGCCGTGCGTGAGTCGTGGAAATTCCCTAGGTCATGTGATGCTGTTATGGTCATCCCCCAGGGGGTTACTCCTATTAGTGATGATACTGGGTATGTGCCGCTCTGAAGGCTTCTCTTTTCAGCGAACAAAGGTCCAGTATTTTTACTAAAATTCCCTAAAAGGGTAATTTTTTCTTTTATGGCCCAAAAGTCGGGAAAATTTCCCTGACTAAGGTCACAATTTTCTCCCTGGAGCACATTTGTCGCCAATTTGGGACCATATTTTCTACTATTTAGGTTAAAAAATTCCCTAACAAAGGTATCATTTTTGTGAAAAAGTGGCCTAACAAAGGGTGGGTTTTTTTGAAAGGTCAAGCCGTCATCCGATTGGCTCGATCTTTCCCTTTCACTATGGTAGAATTCCTAATAAATTTACAGCAGTAATCTAATTATATATAGCGTTATGTTTGTTTGTTTGTTTGTTTGTTTGTTTGTTTGCTTTTGGGTTTTTTGAAGTTTTTTTTTGGGGGGGGGGCGGATGCGACTGTCCACATTTGGATTCATAAGCTCTAAACGAAGTAGCCATGTACATATTATCCCTAGTACGCATGCCATCATTTCCGTCCATCCACCCAATCATTCAAAAAGCGCTTACTTCAGGGTGAAAATCCGCGAAGCATAACGTTAACGTAGCTTTATCCGTTACAACCATCTGCATTATTGAACCAATGCTATGGCAAAACGTAACTGTAACTGTAACTGTCGTTGGTGAAAATGATCGCCTTCAGAATCCTTCTTCCAGTGGACCGAGCCCGCATTATTATATTATTGTACGTTTCTCTTTATGTCTGCATGCGTGAGATTATATGTAAACAAGGTAAATTACTAGGGTTGATGCACGGCAAATTATCCCACAAAAAAGCATCGCAGCGGTCTCTTCGGTTACAGGATAATAGTAGACCACCTGCTCCAATTTCAACCGGCCTGAAAGGAGACATGGCCTGACTCAAGCAGCATAACAAATCAGCTGGGCTAAAGCATTAAGACCACTAATTGATCATTTCTATGCAATGTCAAAGTACAGTTGAAATATGTTTCAGATTTAAATGCAGAAATATCTTATGAAACAGTTTGTAAATAACAAGACGTATGGAAAAATGGCTGTAAGCATGAAGCGTGAATTTTTACTTTAAGAGACAAAGCCTTATCAGCAGCTGATAATCGACGTTTATCATTAAGCTTATGTATCTCACCATGTCATTGAGGTCACACTTCTTTCTCTTATGGTGCGTCCATGCTGTACATGAATGCTAGTCTAGTGTCAGTAGCACCTTATAACGACAAGACGGTGTGTATGGTCTCGACAGGAACCACACCATGCGTGCATACAAGATTGGAGACGCGATTCATGGCATCAAAACTGAAATGCTAAGCTAAACGGAAGAAATTTGCTTGTGACTTAATTTGTTGTACATCACTTTATTCTCGTCTGGTAGTTTTAGGTTTTTACAGTATGACAAAAATCGACAGGAAATAGCTCCTTTGGACAATTATCAGTTCAGCTAACCCAGGGGCATGATAGAAGATATATCCCTGCGTAACCCGACTATATATATATATATATATATATATATATATATATATATATATATATATATTTATCTAGCTTCAGTACGATGTACGGTTAATTAATTTTGCTTTGTACACAATGCGAAACGATACAACATTACCCATACAGTGTACGAAAATACCCTTTACCTTCTTACCTTTTAAATACTTGGCGTGATTTTTTTATTACATATTTTATTCAGATTGTACTGTACTATTTTATTCCATACTACTTTGAACAGGTCACTGCCCCATCAGCCTAGCAGGGGTTTTCCATGCTTTATTTATGGCCGAATGTGGCCAGGTTCTAGTCCCAATAGATATTAGTTAAATTGTGCAGAATGCACAAATTGGTCAATTTAATCCAGCAATTTTCATTCCTCAAAGGCTCGAATTTTTTCCCAGAAAGGAATTTCAAAAGGCCCTGTTTCTGTATTCTTAGTTAAACCACTGCCGCATTTAAACGCTTTCTTTTTTCTTTCTTTCTTTCTTTCTTTCTGTCTTTCTTTCTTTCTTTCTTTCTTTCTATTGTCGCTGTCTGGAGTTTTTCTCTGACACCACAAAAGTTAAATCTGTAAGGTTTGTGGAAACATTAGATCTGTGATGAACTTGTGCCCCCTATCTTGTAGAATCAGATCTTCAAATTTATGCAAAATGGGAGCAATTAAATTCCTAGCTCTCTAGTTTCCAAACTAAAGCAGAGACATACGAAATCCCAACTTACACACACAGGTTTGTGACAACTATCAATCTAATGGGCAGTAAACAAAAGTTTGTGAGATAGCCATATCCAATGAACCATGAACCAATGTTGTAGTATTCAGCGTATGCAAATCGGCAAATATATAAAATTTCAATTTTGAATATGTTATAGATAGAGATGCTATTTCAAGTTCATTTTATGGGTTTATGACATAGCCGCATCCAATTGAGAATTGAACTCCCGCATTTGCAAATGACTCTGGGGGCTGTTGAAGCCATTTACTGTGTGAGTCACGTTAGTGGCTCGTGCAGAATATCCTCAATAGCCCCTGAATAAATATCAGTTCAAGCAAATTAGGCAAAGCTACATTGAACACAATACATTTCAGAATATCCCCAACTGTTACCAAAATGAGAAATCTACTGGGCTCATTTACTTCATAAGATACTTACGTTACACCGAGAGAGATTTGCTTGCAAATCTATCTTTTCTTGTTTGTTTGTTTAGTGTGCAATGGTTCTGATCTGCAATCAGTTTTTTGCGCAAATGTCAAACCATAATGTGCAAGTAATACCCTTTGCTTGACCTGAACGACCATTTTTTTCTCGGAAGAAAGCATGTCTGTTTCTTGGTTTTTGCTCCAATAACTGTATTATGGCAGCCGACAATCCAATTGATTCTCAAACGATGAACTCAATATGATGGCAAGATATTTGTTTGTTATGGTTAAAAACTGCTATAACCTCGTTATCGGATTTGAACAATACACCCCTCCTCCCTCTGGGTTTTTTTTTTTTTTTTTTTTAGTTTTTTCATACAATCACACTGGATTTCCCCATATTTAGCTTCAGGTGCCGTTTATTGCAAACATTATATTGAAGATGAAGCTGGGCTTGTAAGCAAGGCTCTCTGCACAAAGAACTCGGTCATCGACGTAGCGTAATCAGCTAATGTACTGCTGCTGGAGCACGAGACCATCCGTCGTATTCACAAGATCTTCAATATTGTGAACTTCAAGGTATTTGTTGAACTATTTGGGCTATTAAGACCACCTTGTGAAACATCAGCGGTAATGCCAAACATTTCATTCATAAAACACATCCATTTAAGCTTACTTTGTGCCTTTCAAACATAGGGAATAGGTACTTCAAACATTTCCTCTATATGTCCTCTTCTTTATAGTTTGCAAAATAAAGGCTCCTTGTAAAAGGTCGAAGGCACAACGGAACCACTGGTTCCTGCGGATTCGACATGAATAAGTTGGAGCAGGTATGCCTTCGCCGGAACAAGACTTCCCTTGTCTGTCGCACTTTTCGTGTGCTTCTCTTGCCTTGCCAGACCTTTTTTTACGCTTTTTTCTTACATATCGATTAAGTGGAGTCCTTGAAATATATATATCAAAGCAATTATAAACGCACATCACTCGATCGCCGGAACGAAAGGTCCTCCATATTCGATACTGATACAAAACTTTGCCAAGCTGCGGATCCAGTGGTTAGGTTAGCGGATTTTTGGTAAATACGTGGCATTTTTTTAACCATGTAGATTGACTTCTTATACTATTACTGAACTCATTTACAGACATAAATTGATTCAGTATGTCATCAATTTCAACTGACTAGACTATCATTTATATACCCGTTGTTCATTTCACTACCAGACTCACAAGACAACAATGTTCGAATAATCTAGGTAC